>JAPDSC010051908.1:0-25892 GCA_026290005.1 Latrodectus geometricus | reverse complement strand
TTAAAATTCTTATTCCTCCTTCAAAATTTTCCTATCACTTATGTAATATAATATTTTTTATCTATAACATACTACGTGTATAGTTATTAACTCAAATTTAGAAAGATTTTGCTTTTAATCATCTCTAAATTAGATAAATCTCTTTCTAACAAAATGAGTTTACTTTCAAAACTGAACACGACTGTTTGTCAAAACATTTCTTGGTGTTTTCATCCATAAGTAATCAAATAAATACCATACACTAAGACCATTGGTAATCATCTCATTCGGGGATACAGTTTATCAGATGAAGTTCAATAATTTTTAATTTCCCTGCAGATTTGAATTTTTAAATTAAAGCAAATAAAATTAGATTGAAGTGTGTGTCTGTGGTGACTAACAAAAATAATATTTCCCACTTCATACACATAAATAAAAAAAAATGGAAACACTTTCTTCTGCCTTTGGAACAAAATGGTAGTTCATTGAAATTCCAAAATATTCTCCTTCATTGCATTACATGAAGAAATTGGTTTGTAAAATCAATGTTTAAAAGAGGCTAAGTACCGTATCGCGTGATAAATTTTAAGTAAACTCTTTTTTTCATTTTCCTAACAATTTTCGAGGGTGGTCGATAAAAGAATAATTCCGCTTTTTTTTGCAGTAGATCGAGAAATTATAAATTTAGAAACGCATTTAATTAGATTTCAAATAAAAATAACATAGAAAAAAAATGTTATAAAATTAAAAACATAGTTAATTTCGCTTTAATTTTGTAATATTTTAATGCATTGCGTTCTGTAAAATTAAATTATGTGTATAAATCATATTAATAGTTAACACAAATTTTTATAGTTTCTGAATGAAGGAAGAGGGATGATTGTTATTAATAATTACTTGTTTGATTTATTACCTGCAGTTTAATTTTATTTAATAACTCATTAAGCACATCATGTGTTTAATCGTAATTTTAAATGCTTATTTGAATAACGCAATACAAGAAAAACTTCATGTTATTTATAGCTCATTACCTTTAAGTGTGGGGCCATGGTTACCGAATCGGTTATGACGTTTACTTTCGTTATAGAAAGACAGTGATTTCGAATACCAGCCTAATCTCAGATCCATCGAGTTTGTTAGTGCGGTTGGGGCACGTTAAATATGTTGTGGTCGCAATGTCCTCCGTATAAAGGATACCTCTAGGGGTGGCAGTCCGAGTCTGGGGTTTTCTGCTTAGCCCCTGCTTTCAAATGACGAAGATCTATTTTCGGGGATACTACGGTGCACTCACTGGTAGCCCCGCTAGATAAAATGGAATCATCTTTGCCCTTGGAGTGATGAAAGAGGGAAAAGTAACCCGCCATTATTAAAAAATATTATTTGTTCCTGCGTTTTAAAATTTAATTGTGAGGAAAATGAAAAATTAATTTAAATAAATTATTACATGAATGGTATCCAAATTAATTTGGGTTGAATATAGCTGTAAGTGCAGCTTTTAATAACTTTAAATGTGTATATTAAATTAATTAGATTTTACTATTGATTAAAAATAATTCTCAAATAAAAATACAATTTTTTAAAATCACTAAAATAATGTAAAAAAAAATTATTTTAATTTATTATTTTTATCCCATGTATAATTAATCATTATTGAAATTTAGTAAAAAAATTAGAAAGAATGTCGATTACTTATGATTTAAATTTTGTGAATTTCAGTTACATTTCACAAAATATAATTTTTATAAATAAGTTTTCTTTAAACAAACATAACACAAAATGAAGCATTTTCCTATAGCATATTTTTTTATTAGTAAATGCATTATATGAAGTCGTTTTTGCAATACATTTTTCACAGAAATAATACTTTTATTACACATCATTTTTAATGTTGGTTTAAAATTAAAAATATTTACATACTGTTTTAGTTCATGTCAAATGCATTTATTTTAAACAAAATAAGTTTATTAATTTTAAAACAGTTGTTTGAAATGATACCTCTGAGGGTGGCAGGCCAAGAATTGGGGAGTCTTCTACTTAGTACCTGCTTTTAATTTACAAAAAGTTCCAACCAACTACTACTATCTAACTGCTCAATTCTGAGCCCAACTCAGGGCTAGGTACAGGGAAGCCTTCTGGTACAACAACAACAAATCATTTTATGAGGGTTACTGTAGCCTGGTTGGTTAGGTTATCATAAGGTAGTGAGTTCAAATTCTGGTTTAACCGATGGACCACCATGTTTATTAAAATGCCTGGGGCACGTAAAATATGTCGTTGCCTCAATGCCTTTCAAGTGAAACTATATCTTTTGGGGAAGGTCATGTAATTGAGAACTTTTCTGCTTAGTTTTAGTTTTTAAATTGCGAAGACTCCCACCCTGCTGCTTCATTATAACTGGCCGAGCACAATTCTGATGTGAGTACAAAAAAGTATACCGAGATACACAACTACATTTAAAAACACACCATAAAATAGTAATTGCACTTTTCAGGAAAGGTTCCAAGGTGAAATTAGCCAACACGGAACGATGAGTGAGGGGTGTTGCACTTTCACTTTCTGTGTGCATGTCACCGAGATAGTGCTTGGATGATTTCAGGGTTTTTCCTCACGATATGTGAATTCTTCCGTTTACATATGATAAGCTCATTCGATAGACAAATATGAAGTATATGCTTAAGGAAATTTGCAATAGATTTTAATTGTTAGTCTTTGGTGTCAAAATGCTGTTCTAGAGAACATCATTGCATTGCAGTAAAACTAAGATCTTAAGAATGGAAATTCACAGATTTAATCCTATCTAGAGCTTAATTATGAAATTTAGATGCTGAGTTCTTACTTCTGTCTCCAGCCTATTGGGAGTTTTCCTGGTTTCCTCCTTTGGTATGCATCCAATCACAGCTTAGTAAAAAGCATGTCGAAGACAAAGATAAATGTTGAAATGTTTTCAATCTAATTAAGGCTGTTTAGTTTATCTGAAGAAAAATATTTCTTGAAAACGTCTTAATTTTTTTAATGAATTTTTATTTCATTTTCCTAAGAAAAGGATGTGTATGAGAATCATTAAAAAAGAAATTTGGTATATTAATTATTTTTAAAAACATAATAAATTACTAAAGTAATGAGAGTATAATGTACTTTTACAATATCAAAAATGTGTCACCTGAAAATTAACTTTCATAGCTAATTTTTATTTATTTTTTTTTAAATTTATAATTTTAATTGCATGGCTTGAATATAAGTTTCATGAAAGTATAAACCCGTATCCTTATAAATTATACAATAATAACTCAGTTTAGTTCTACATGAGAATTTCAGAAAAGCAACATATTTTTTATTGTTATTACCGTAAAACATTTATATAATTTTAACGATATCGCAGTACAAATTTCATGCATACTTGTAATAGCCATTTGAATCACAATCACTTTCATTTTAGTAATGGTATTTTTGACGAAAAAAAATTGGCTTTCTCATCAGAGAAATAAATCCTACAGCTCACTGGTGTTCATTAATACTCAATGTTTCTCTTTAAGGATAGAGTGCAATAAGTAAATGATAGCAAATGTTTGAATTAGGAATATAGTAAGTCTATTGCTTCAGTAGGCAGTCTTCGTGCCAAAATGCTGTATTTGGCAAAGAAATCCATCTCTAATCGAGATATCAGAAATGGAAGGATAATTGAGTCAGCGTCTCTCCACTCTCTCTGTCAATACAATTCCGTCTGGTAAGGACCGATGGGAAAAAAATAACATCGGGTACATGTTTTATCTATGATGATTTAATGCATCTTTAGCAAGTAATAAGGTTAAAGATTCTGCTTTGACTGCTTTTCTTACTTCCATGGTCTTTGAGGAAGCTTGCCGAGTGGGAGAGGATTAATGCTAAAATTTGCAACGCCATCTTTCAGAAAGGCAAAGTTCCCTGAATTTAAAAGTATTTCATTTTGAACTAAATTAGTTACTAGGTGCTCTAAACTTTAATTATGCACTGTTTAAATGAACTACAAATTTAAAATTTCGATACATATTATACTCTTAATTAAGATCATACGAATAACTCAACAACAACATTCAACTTTTAGATTGCTAAATTAGTTTTAAATTGATGAAAATTTGTTTCGCTTATAAATTTCAAAATTTAATAAGAAATTCAAAATTTATTAATTAAATTGGAGTAAAATTAGACTAGTCTGTTAGATGATAGATAACTGGATAGTGTGGTGAAAGAAGAATTTTGGGATCCATACTTACGTCAGATACTTACGTTACAAAGCTCAGTCCTTAACCCGTTGGGAGTCACCCAATGCTTCGAAAATCAACGGGCCTAGGAAAACTATTTATCAGTAATCAATCATCCTTTCAGTAACCTCCTAGCTTACACTTTCCTTAGAATGGTTATTGTTATTTTTCACAGGCCATTCTTTTCTTCGCTAGAAAAAAATGTTTCATGGAATTTTGTTTCATAAAATTTAACAGGGATGCATCTGTGCCCCATGCGATCAGTATTGATTCAAAATGTCTCTTATATAAATAGCTCACTTCCATATTAAAAAGTGATTTTGCACCATTTAATTTGAAAATAATGGTTTACAAACGTAAATCAACAAAGTATGTAAAATAGTATTTGAGTAATTTATTAGATGAAGTTGAATATTCTGCAGAAGATATTGTTCAAACCAACGAGAATGATCCTGCTGAAGAACTATACAATTCAATTTACAAAATATGCATGATAGTGATAAAGAATTTGTGAAGAGTAACTGAAAATAACGAAGAATCTGAATAAGGAAAAAACATGTTTGTAAGCAAAAATCAAAAAGTTTGAAATAAGGAAAAACCAATTTAAAAGTGAAATGAAATTAAATTTGGTTATTTATGAAACTGATGAGAAAAATCTAAGAATTTTTCAATTTAATAATGCGTAAAAAGGAGGTTTAGTTTGATAAATGAAATCTCATCATCATATTCTACAACTCAAGAAACCAAAAGAATCGCAATTAATGATTAATTGCGCATAAAACGTCAAAGAAATAAATTAATATTTATTTCTTAAACGTTTTATGCATCAAATGTTCCTATGTCAAAAAGGATCGTTTGAAGGAAAATTGTGTAAGAACTTATTAAATTTACTCTTAAACACTAAGAAAATTTCTTAAACACATATTATGTCTTATAGATCCACTTATAAAGACAAGAACTATGCAAATGCTTTTCAGAGAATCTGACAAAAAGTCCAATTAAAAATTACCAATTAAAAATTTATTTAGTAGGCAATATGGAAACTTGGAGATTGCATTTCGAATTTGCAAAACACAGATCTGAGGTTCTTTTCTTATACTGAACAAAGCCGACTCAGCATTTTATCTCTTCAGTGGGTCTATGTGTGTGAGTACAAGCATGCTTGGGAGCTAAATACTTGGGATTTTCGCGTTAGACTAACAACCTAACCGCCTATATATTTCGCACCTCAGAGCCTTCGGCCAAGAAAGCAGAATTGGGGCTGTAGTCTCCCCGATTGGCTGTCGTGCCACAGAGCTTAATTTAGGTAAGCGATATGCTGTTCCGGTTTTACACAATTTACAAATACTACATATGTGTTGTGACAGAAAAACCAATTTCAGTTATGAATTGCATAATTATTTGCATTCTAAAAAGATGTCATCTTCAGAAGCGTTTGAAAATTATTTATCATTTTGTAACAAATGATTAATGTACTTCTTTCGTCGAAAAATAATTTTTTTAACTCAAAAACTATGTTACTTATGTGAATTTAGACATCATAGTGATAGAGGCAACGTAAGAGTGTGTAGGGAAATCAATTGAAAATACACTTTTCCTTAGAATTCGAGTTTAAAAACAATCAAATATTTTATCTAATTTACTTTTGAATATGTAGATCGTTACAGAAAACTATGAAATATGTGATGAATTTCATACTATTTACAATTTTAAATATAAATTTGGAATCAATTATTTGACCTAAAATATACTAAATCAGTAAGAGCTTTTCACTCCACCATTATGAAACATTTTCGGACAGAATACAAGACAGCAAATCATTTCAGAAACTCTAAACTGTTTATTCTTCTTAAATTACTACTGAACTGGTGCTCTCATAGATAAATCAATCTTCCCATTTAATTTGATACACTTCATTTATTGAAAGAAATTTTGAAAACTATCCGGCAAATGAAGGAACCTATCCTTACTAGGATTTCTTAGTTTTACATTGTTAAGAATTTAAAGATCAAATCACTTCCGATGTTCCTGCGTGCAGTCATTGAAATAGCTTTTTTATTTTTGTAAAGTAAGTATGATACTTTAAGTCGGTTTTAAGAAAAAGGATTACAGGAACAAATATAAAGCTGAACAGATAGGTTTATTGAATTGGTGCCTATTTTGGAAAAATAAAATGATTTAAATCTCCTCAACATCTGAGATAACATATTTCAAAATTATTTAATAATAAATACAGTCTTTATAGATGAATATCAAATTTTTAAATGAAATTTGCACAAAATAAATAAATTTACCGCATGCAAATTTTATAATTGACTGGAAATATTCTAAAGCCGTAAAACTCAGTTTTATTTTGTTGCTGTACATTTCTAATAATTTAAAAACTTGGTTGCACGCAAAGAAAAATATAAAAAGAATAAAAATATAAAAAAATATAAATAGAAATTGTTTACTTATAATTACTACATTAAAACTTTTATGATTATAATTTCGAATGTAAAAAAAAATATAGTATGTATTACAGAAGCAACATTACGTTTATTAAATGATTAATTACTATTTAATAATAACGATACTTTTAATGAGGAATTTTAGTTTGATGTTTTTTGATAATTCCATTTGAATTTGATCGTAAAAATAACACGACGCTACTCTCATATCATCTTCTTCATTTAACAGTCTCGATCGTTCTTTCGTTATTTATTACTGAAAATTTGAATTAACACAAATAGTGTAAAAATTTGTAATTGTAAGTACTGGGAACGCTTGAAATTTCTTCATGCGGGGTAAACATTTCACTTTATGAAAGGTCATAGTTATAGAAGAATTTGACAGAAAAAGATTAACGATACGATCTATTTATCATAGTGAAAAGCATTGTTGTATTATTAACGGATTTTAGCTTTGGGATAAATATTTTTGAAAAGGAATGCAGACTTTTACATATTTTACAGTATATCTGTGATTGATGAGACATGCTGTGAGGAAAAACTATATTTATGTACGAAATTGCAGAAAATATTGCTAATAATTTCAAATAAATGGATGGCAATAGTAAAGTTCACCAATCAATAGTTTTAAGTTACCTACACTATATGATTATGGTGTTCAACTCATTTAGATTTCAGTGGTATTCAAATAAATATTGAAATAAATAATAAAATATTAAAAATATTGATTATTTTCTTATTTGAGTAATCTGGAAAATTTTTAATAAGTGAGATTTCTGTTTTAAATTTTTTTTTTTTTGCTTTGAATTTTTAATTTTTACAGTTTTCTTTTCGAGAAAACATAAATATTCGGTTGAAAACATAAATGGTCATACTAATACACGTGCGTGATCTATTATATAGCAACTAATAAATACTATAATATTAGATTTAATGAACAAGTATTTATATAAAAATAAGAACGATAGATAAAAACAAGTACGGTATATAAGAATAAGTACAATATAAAATAACAAGTAATGTAATAGCTTATTAACAAATGTATATTATAATGAATTAGAGAATATTATATCTTTTATGAGTGTATTTATAATGGATATTATGGTTTCTAATATGTATAATAAGAATAATATTAGTGCAAAGTTTACTGGGTTCATTTATATAAAAGTTTTAGTCTTTTTTTTTAAAAAAAATTAAATTAATGATTATTTAATATTTCTTAGATTGCTTCAAAATAAAATATGCATTAAAATTAAAACAAAATTTATATCATTATATATTTGAAATACAAGCACGGAATATTGCAATTTATAACACAGTGTGTGTCTAAATTTAATTCCCAGATAAACAGTCTTAATATAACAAAATATTTTAACTTCGTGACTTATGGTTAAGTGCTAACGGTTGAAAATATGTTCCATTGGAATACAAATTATCTCAATGAAATATAGTTTAGCTATTTTAATGTCGCCCAAGGTCATAATGCTATTCATTAGATTGGAAGCACGAGTAAACTTCGTGGTCAGTTGACGCTTAATTAGTTATTGTTGAGGTTCAGGAATGCTTCAATTTGTAAATACCAACAGCTCATATACAATTAACTTTAACGAGACATTCAATAATTACCATTTGCATTGCCATTATGCATATTACATCACTATGCATCTGTCTTGTTCGGCCTCATTCAGTAGTAAATTTCGGACGATATATATACTACATTAACAAAAGTATCTGTGGCAACAAATATGCGTCTGCTATGTTATGGAATGTGAATGAATATTGCAATTTATTGGCTGAGCATGCAAATAACTTTTCTTGAAAGATGTCATCAGGTTTTGCAATAGTAAGTTTTGTGATATGAATACTTAATGTTAGATTAATTATTTTACTACATAATTTTTTCTTCGTTTGTGCGTTTGTAACTTTTTAAAGGAATGCATTTAAATTTATATTTTTAATAATTTATAACCGAAGTAGAATTAACCTTAAGAATTAGATTACTCGAACAATTTTGAAGAATATGTAATATTTTAAGGAAAAATTTAAAAAAATGTATAACTACAAAATGTTAGATTAATTATTTTAGAACACAAATTTTTCTTCGTATGTGTGCTTAAAACTTCTTAAAAAGATGTACATTTAAATTTGTCTTCTTAATATTTTATAACAGAATTAATATTTTATAAATAAATATTTTATTATTTTTATTTTTTATATATTTTATTATATATTTTTTACTTAATATTTTATAACTTTTTCGAAGAATTGGTTATATGAACTAAATTTTAAAATATATGATATTTTTAAGACAGTGGAGTCTTTCAAATTGCTTTTAAAAGAGATTAAGCATAGACACTAAAACACTGCATTTATACTTACATCATTAAATTTTTTTAAAATTAATTGTTTAGTTTTTTATTTTGCTAATTTTGCAAGTGGATGATTGAGTTTTCTTGTGCCTCAAATGTAAATATTATCGTATTGTTTAAATACTATTAGGCGTTTTTTTTATTTCGTGATATTATTTGATCCAAATGATTTTGATTAATATATTATAGCATTGAGTTTTAATAAGTTTTGAATATTGCATTTTTAATTGAATATAGCATAAATATTATTTTCAATATTGAATGCTCTATGATTCTTCGAAACATCTAGACACTTTAAAACAACCCTCCATGAAATTTACCGTATTCACATTTGACATAATTTATTACATTGCAGTAAATGAATTATCATTTAATGCATTGCATAAATTATCAAATGGTATTATATTAGAACGATCATTGAAGAAAACATTGAAGTTCATTTAGATATTTTGATTAGCAATTATTGGATCGATTATTAAAGGTACATGGTACACTGAAAATGAAAAATTTAATTTTAATATAAAAGACACTAATTTTAACTTTTCAGGTCATATCAGGTCATCTTTAATCATCTTTCGTACATCTTTAACAACTCAATGATATGCTGATACTATCCTGCGGCCAGTTGCATTAATCTTCATGGCACATCATCCTGGGACCAAATTCCAAGAAGATAATGCCAGACTACATATTGCTCGTATACCTTTGGGTTGTCTCCATGCTGTACAACCTCTTATTTGGCCAGCTAAGTCACTTGACCATTTACAAATCGAGCTTCTGTGCCATGGTAGGCCATCAAGTTCCTGCACTACAAAATATTATCGCAGATGTGAAGCAACAGGAACTTCTTAGGAACATCTATCACTCCTTGCCTTGACGAATTCAAGCATGCATTTACGCCAGGGCAGATTTGATTAACTACTAATTTGAACACTTAGTTTGTGATTATGAATCATGAGCAGGTACTATGACCTTTATTTTTTAATCATTTTATTATCTGTGTAGGAGCTATGAACAAATCAATTTCCTTAAAAGCAATAACTTCCTAGTGCTTTGAATCTTTTCCAAAAGTATATTGACGGTCTTTTGAAAAAATGCGATTATTTTTGCGAGTTCAGTTGCGAATTCAGTTAATTGCGAGTTCAGTTGCGAGTATTTTTTTTTTACTAGAGAAGTTACACTTAACAGACTATATCAATCAGAGTATAAGGCCATGCTTGTCCTCGTTTCTGAGCTGAGCAGAAATCCAGAATGTTTTGCGTCAATGAATAAGAAACTTTACAGTGAGTTCATATCAGCCTTAATTATGGTATAAACTAATTAAATAAGTTATCACAATTTCAAATTGCAACAAATCTTACGTTTCGAATAAACCAGATAGTATTCTGATAAAATTTTCCAACAATTTCATTTAATTATTTAACCATGGATAAAGTTTTTGCTGAAACACGCCGTAAAGATTTTATTTTTATAGACACATTAGATTATATATATGTTTATGTACCCTTCAGCTCAGGAAACATAATTTAGAAATGTATAAGTTAAGTTCATTGTTTTTCAGTCAGGAAAATTGGAACCCATAATTTATAAATACATGAATTATAGATTACAGTATTTTATAAATATTAAATTAGATATTAGTAGTGTGATTATGAGAGAGCTGGCGCAGTGACCTTTAGGCCATAAGCCCGCCCCATTAAATTTCCAGCCCACTTTTAAGAGCAATGGTGTGAACGCCACCCATAAAATCTCCACCCACTTTTAGAAACAATGGCCTCCAACCCCTCCATTAAATTTCCACCCACTTTTAAAAACAATGGTGTGAAAGCCACCCATTAAATTCTAACCCCTTTTCAAAAAACAATGGTCCCTAACCCCTCCATTAAATTTCCACACCCTTTTAGAAACAATGGCCTCCAACCCCACCCATAAAATTTCCGCCCACTTTTAAAAACAATGGTGTAAAAAAGTCCCATTAAATTTCCACCCACTTTTTAAAACAATGGTCTAAAAAGCCCCCATAAAATCTACACCTACTTTTTAAAACAATGGTTGCAAAACCGTCCATTCCACAAAATCAATGGATCTATTTTTTAACCGCACCCACTGGAAAACTCCGCCCTCTTTTATAAAAGTACGAATTCTATAAAACCCAATTTAAAAAAGCTCTTAAAAATTATCTGAAAAGTCGCTGAGACGCCAGGGTACCCCCTTAGGAGAGCACCCCCTTTTTCTCAGATGTTCGCAAGAGAGGTATTTTAAGTATTTAAAGACAACAAATATATAAACAAAGAAATGGAAATGAATAAAAAGGAAACCCATTTGATTAAGGTATGCACTCGCATCACATTAATTTATAGCTTTCGAGCAGAACTTCAGAAGCTTCAATCGATGATACTTTCATCAATAACCCCATCTGAAACGAGAGAATTCATGGAACGCTTAGGAAATTTAGAAGATAAGTTTCAAAAAATAATTGAGAGTCTTGATGAGAGCTGAAGGAAACAATTGTTTTATGAATGTAAAATAGAAGGAAGAATCCCAAGTCTTTATCTTTTAATAGTTCGAAAACTATTAAAAAAATATATTTCCCACATGGTTCATCATTACACTTTATTCTTCATTTGTTATTGTGCAGTGACCGAGGGCTAAAGTGTTAATACCATCCGGTAATATGTGTCGCTTGTCATCCTTCCCGGAGAGGGCAATCTTATTTACTAGTATAGAGTGAAGCTGATGTTTTGTGCTTCTGATAAGATTCATGGTCCTATACTGTAGTTCCTGTGAGAACAAACAACTTTTGTAATCCTCGAAAGATATCCTATTTTTCACTACACATTTCTTAACACCCTTTGACTTTTTAATTAACTCTTTTTCAGTTTTACAAGCATACATCTTAGATCTTAAGCCAACGAACTCTTCCAAGATCTTTCCCGCATTTTCATCTTTCATCTTCCCCAAGACCTTTTTATTTACTCGAGGCATTCCAAACTTATTGTTTTCTGGATAATCTGATGTATCAAAGTAGTCAATCATTTCTTTCATATCCGCATAAAAGTCCTCGGTCTGTATATCGTAGATGTAACTGTCAGTGTCCATGTACAATAGCTTGATATCGTCCCCATATTTAGGCTTCATAACATTATAATGGAAGTCGTACATCAGATGCTTCGATAGATCTAATATACTCATGCCGACGTATATTGGCTTATTAAAGAACACTTTTGTCTTGTTCATGTGAACGGCGGCTAATCTTTCGTCGAAAATGGTCCTCCCCTTGAAGTTGGGCTTAGCAATTAACTTCTCCGCTTTCAGGGGATCACATACTAGTCTAATGTCGAGTCGCTTCCTGATATTTTCCATCGTCTTGCCAAAGACCGAGTTGTTCATAAGTTTAAAGAAGTCTTTCTCAAAGTCATTGGTTGCCTTGGTCCTCATTTCAGTGTTCAGGTCTATGTACCTCTTCAGCCAGGGAGACTGCTGAAACTCCAACACTTTGTGCACCTTTTTTATCTTCATCCCCAACTGCAACAGTTGCTTCAAAACCCTGTAATGAACCACATAATGCTCTTTGTCATAGAGGGTTGTCAGTAGTTTTGGCTGTTTTGAGCCATCAGGTATCCTGCTCTCAGGTGCTAGAGGTAGGTCTGAATGGATGTTGTGCAGATGGGTCGGGTACTGTAGGTCGCAGTCTACGATGTATCCTAAATCTGAGTCATCCGCTACTTGGGTCACATCTGACACAGTGCTCCACTTGAAGCCACCATGCGGTAGGTATTGACTCATAGCCCATCCGTAAAGGTTGTTGGCGTCAAGGTACATCAGATAGTTAGACTTCTTGTTCTCGTCATAGTCCTTCATGTACTTGTTGTTCGCCTTCCCATATCGGTTACAACACTGAGAGATGCCCCCTCTGGTCCCCTTTTCTAGCATGAGTATCATGTCATAGTCTGTCAACAACTCTAGCTCGACCTCTGTGGTTTTGAGCATGGCGTCCCACGAGAGTCCGGGCGCAGTGAAGTACCATGCAGGATCCAACTTATAGGTCTTTAGACAGACATCTCTAAAGTGTTCCATGATGTCAGCTAGGATGAGTACATCAGTCTTCACATATAAATCGGAATATTCACCCAATGTCTTAATGTTGAAGGCCTGCCATACCCTTTTGGCGTGCTCGTAGTCCTCATCCTTTATGTGCGACTCATTCAATTGGTTGTAAAAGTCTTCCTGTGGAGGCAGCTTGGTTTCTTCGCATTTGCCCCACGAGTCCATGTAATCGTACGGGTAGACACCTTTTCGGGTGACGAGATCTAGCTTATCCTTGGGGAAGTACTTAGCTGTCTCCCTAAATTCCTTTACGTTCTTCGCAAGACTATCGATGCTAGCGGCCATGAACTTGAACGAGTCGACAAACCTCAACTTTATACCAGGTACCTTAACTTGTTCCCCATCGTTAACTTCTACCATCCTCGCCCCGACCTCCTTACTGAATGAAATGTACCTCTCCTCATTGTTTGGAATAACATCAATGTCTCCTTTCTCCCCACCAAGCTCCTTTATGAAGAGATGGGCATCATAGCCAGACAGGTTGTGGATAAACACCGGAATGAACGAAGGCTCTTGGTACTTTAGGTTACAGAGATTGTGAGCAGGTCCTCTGTAGTTCGATTCACATTTCGCCGGATCAAGAAGATGGTCATGATCTCTGACTTTTCGAAAGTCTGGTTCATCCTTGGGTGAATAAGGGGAAGGTTTCTTCCTGATATCTCTGTCACAGATGTGGCAAACATGAGTCCTATGAAAATGTTCTTCATCTTCGGTGGTCATTTTAATGGGTTGCTTCTTATCATAAATGTTCTTTATCGCTAGCGCCTCAGACTTCACTGTCTCAAAGAACACTTTGGTGGCATCGGGTCCTCTGTACGTGATTGGTGCCTTATAGTCTGCATGTTTATATTTGATGTAGATAGTGAAGCTCATAGGCTCGTGTTTTTGATATTTATGCAAAAAAGATCTGT
This sequence comes from Latrodectus geometricus, assembly GCA_026290005.1. Taxonomy (NCBI): domain Eukaryota; kingdom Metazoa; phylum Arthropoda; class Arachnida; order Araneae; family Theridiidae; genus Latrodectus; species Latrodectus geometricus. The sequence continues at coordinate 11,838 of JAPDSC010051908.1, read as the reverse complement.
CTTTTGGGAGGCAACAGGTGTCTATCTTGTTTGTCAAGCACTCGAAGTCTCCGTACATCACAAAGGGTAATCGTAAAGACCTTTGGTAGTTTTTGAACCGTAGGGATTCGTCTTTCTTGGGCATTACAATCTTAACTGGTGCATTCTTCCTACAATCCGTTTCATGAGCTTGGAGATCCTCTTCGGAGTAGTAATACAGCAGACATCTCTCACAGGTGAATACCTTTCCGTTGTGTTTAGTCAGCTGTCCACTTATCAATTTGGAGAGGTCTTTAATCCAACAGTAATGACTGTTTCCTTCCTTATTCTTTATGTACAGCAAGTTGATGTGTTTGTCATTCTTATTTTTAGTGATTCTCAATGGGTAAATGTCATTACCTTCATATGAATATATGTTCACGGATACATTATTCAACTTTTCAAACCTGTTAATTATTCTATCCTCCACCTTCACTGGGAATTCAATACCTTCGAACTTTAGCTCATTTTCATATGGTTTATATTTTGTGACTCTTTGAGCGTCTTTTTCAGCTGGATGTAGTGCAGAAAGTATCGCCCACAGGAAACATTTATTATCCTCATTTTGTACGTTGATGACTGCTTTTTTAGCTTTAATTCTTTTAGGTAGATCAATGTAGGATGATCCTCTCAGTGGGTTGTACTTATTGATCCTCACCTCAAGGCTTTTAATCCTGACAAGCGTCCAACCTGAACCCCTAGCAACAAACTCCTCCATCTCTGTCAATAATTTTTGGATAACCGATCTGTAATGGTCTACCAAATCGGTCGATTCTAAGATGACTTCATTTTCTGTTTTGAAGTTCTTCTCCATTTCTATCAGTGAGTCATCCTTCCCCTTTTCATAGTCGCAAAGGAACTGGAAGTTAACCTTCAGCCCATGCAACCTTTTCAGATGTTTGGTGATGAGACCCCGGACTAATGATGAAACATCATTCAGAAAGTCTACGGGAAGCACCAGATTGTGTTCGTTTGGGATATCGTACGTCTTCAACCGAGACTTAAATGCCGTCTCAACTTCTTTGGTGGTATACAGCCTTCTCTCCCGCGTATCTGAAAACAGGTCAGAATCAAAGGCGAAGTGACGGTTGAACAATGCACTCTCAATGTATGCTATGATGTCTGCCTTCCTTCCTAATTTGGAATAGCCTCTAATGCCATGCGATCGACAAAATTCACGAAGTTGGCCGATGGTCATGCGATGCAGCCTCTGCATGTTGTTGAAATCTTCTAAGTGATCCTCCTGACTAGTAGTTGCCTTCTTAGGCTTATAGTTTTGATGAGCCTTAGTTTGCAAGTGCTTATTTATGCTAGACTCCTTATATAACTTACCACAGCACCTTATTTTAAGCTCCCTCTTCTTCCTCGGCTTGTTGAACAAGTCATTATGGAAACTGGAAAAGCCATTATGGTATTGAATGAGCTCAATCAGTTCCGACTTCTTCAGTTTCGAGTAACCTCGAATATTATTTTCCCGACAGTAGTCTTGCAACTGCCGAACGGTTTCCATCTTTATTATATCTTTATAAATTAAATGCATCTCTTTAAATGCTTAAAATATTGAGGGGGGTTCATTCACATGATGAAAAGTTGGATGGCTCGTCGGTCCTTGAAAGCTTAATTGATTTCTGTATTTTTTCTTATTTAAAGAGAAGACTTGTATTAATAAATGTCAGACAAAATGATGGAAATAATAAGATTCTTTGGTCTAGACAAATCAAAGACCATGGAAAATAAGACTCAAGAGTGTGAGCACAAATTTGTAACAAAAGATGATTATGAATTTTACGTCTGTATGACATGTCATGAAGAGCTGAGATGCAATCCTAATAAACGTCCTATCGATCGAGCTCAATTATATTCTATGATGAAGATGCAACAGAGGAGTCAAAGCAGAGTGAAAAATCTTACTAAATGGTTTAATGGGTTTAATATACCCTTAAAAGATGTGATCTTGGTTGAATTCTTAACATTTATCCATAAGTATGAAGAATTGTTTCCAGAGCGGAAAAACTTAATCAGCAAAGAATACATTTTATTTCATCTGCTGCGGAAACGAGATTTTCAGGTACCGCTCAAGTTACCTAAAATGAAGAAAACGCTTGATCAGAATGAAGAAATCTGTCGAACCGTCTTCGGAGCTTTAAACTGGAATTTTTAATAGCTTTTGTCAGCTATTAAAAATAAACTAAATCTTTCTTATCTATCCAGCTACTCTCTGGATAACCTAACCACTTTACCAGATATTTATTCCCCACCTTTTTCAGGATCTTTTCGATTTTGTATACCTTGTCCCTCTTATCATATCTTACCAGCTCGTTTTCATAAAAGGTCCCTTTTACATCTTCATTGCTTAAGTCCTTTATTCTATATGTGACTGGATCGGTTTCTAATACTTCAGAGATGACAAAGATTTCTTCTGTATAGGTTGCTTGATAACCTCTTCTAAAAGTTGTTTTATAGATTGATATTCTGACTTTATCTCCTACTTGGTATTTAGGTTTATGTAAGACCTTTTCTTTGAACAAATTGCGGTAGACTTCACCACTGTTTTCTTCTAGACTGGCCTCAAATGGCGTCATCTTGATACTTCTGTGGTAAGAGTTGTTATAATTTTTCACTAACTGATCCAATACATCTATATATCTATCGGTATTATTAGCCGCTAAATATTTCCGAATTTTTCCGTTTAGAGTTCTGTTGAATCGTTCCACCACGGAGCATTTGATTTCTACGTTTTCGGTCGTGAACCAGTGGATGTTGTTCTCTTTAAACAGAAGCTGTGTCTCTTTGTTAATGAACTCGGTCCCCTTGTCAGTCTGGATTTTAAGGGGAACTCTCGCTTTAAATATCTTCTTAAATGCCTTTGTCACTTCTTCTCCTGTTTTTCTACGAATAGGCACAGCCCAACCATATTTGCTGAAAATGTCTATGACCGTTAGCAAGTAGTTGTAGCCGTCATTAGATTTTGAAAATGGCTTTAAAAATAACAAGTCTGCTTGCCATTGATCATCAATGTGTGAGACATAAGTTCTCCTTCTTTTAAACTTACTGATGAGTGGTTTGTGTTTTGTGTACACATCTTGTTGATGTAAGAAATCTGTGACTTTTTTTCGACTTAAACCTGTTTTTCTACTGAGTTCGTTTATACCGCAATATCCAGTCTCTGGATCGTAATAAACTTTTTCGGGGTCCTCAGTTACCCCTTTAGTGGTAAAAAACGACTCTTTTTAGAACCACAATCCATGCAGATTCCTTTCATCATAGGTCTGCCGTTTTTTGAAGTAGCCTGAACTGCATCTTTAGTATCAGTGTGGGTTTTACATTTTAGGCAGTATATTTTTGAACCCATTCCAAATGTCTTCTTTGCTTTGATAATTGGCTTCACAACAGCTCTATCTAGCCTTTCCCGGAGAGTTGGATTGGGAATATCTTCAAGTTCTTTTATCATGTTTGTGTCACACACCTTGTTTCTTGTTTCGGTGTCTTTGTTTTTTAGGTAACATACATCATGTTTATATGCAGCTTCATCGACTCTATTAATGGGCTTACTCCATTCTTTATATGTTAAATCAGGGTTTAGTCTAGTTTTACCTTTGAGCAATTGAGTTCCTGGCCCTGTAAATTGGTGACCAGGTAGATGCATTTCAAACGGTAAATTATTGATTGCAGAGTTTATAACTCCTTTTCCTTTCTTCATTTATTTATATGTAAAAAATTATTTACTCACATACTCATAGCCATTCAGTTGGGTTTGTTTCATGTATTTTTCTCTGGGTAAGTAGACTGAATTATTGATGAAATCATCCTCTCTGCTGTACACCTCTTCTTCTGATAATGTGTTTGATTTGAATGAATTCAGCAGCTGCTTATAAAACTTGTAAGACTGCTTATACTCTTCATTCCTTTCGACGATATTCATGGACTTTTCGATAACTTCGACTATACCAGCACTTAAGCTCAGAGCGGCTAAGGGTACCATCGCAAAAGCGGATAAGCCCAATGAACTGCAAAGGAACTTTGTAATGGATAGTGAAATCTTTATCTTATGATAATGGTGGTAACTCTTTCTATACACGTAAATTTTCTTCCGTAAGTATTCTTCCATCTTTATTTATAGGGATGAAATATTTTTTCCGATATCTCAAGGCCGGATTCACTAAATCAAGCATAAAAAAATCATATGGTTGTTGCATGCACTTTTTGTACAATCGATTGAACTCTTCTTTCGTTAGATTGCCATCTACCTCCCTTATAATCTGTTGAATCTCCCTCTGTTGGAGGTTAAAAAATATCAAGTAGTTGCAATTTCTCCTAATAACAATAGGCGTTCTGTAATAGGATTGAGAGAGGTAAATGATTGAGGCATTCTTCTTCCTACCTCGGATGAAGAAATCTTCGATATTCTTCTGGTCTTTGTCTGTCACACAGTCATCAAAGACAACGACATTTTTACAAGATGGGTCCAGATCGTCCACTGTTATAAAGTCTTTTGTATCCGAGGAAAATAAGGTTCCTTTCTTGCCGTATTTATCAAATAACTCGAGCATAATTTTTTTCTTCTTTTTGGGATACTTTGCTAATATATCTTTAATATCCACACCATCAAACATTGTGTACTTTTCTTTGAGCTTAGTGTACTTGGGTTCAAACATGTCTTTAGCGCAAATGAACAAGTTATCAAACTCAAGGTAATCATAAATGAAATTCAGTAATAAATTCGTTTTACCTGTGCCTGAAGCGCCAGCGATCAAAAGTCTGAACGGGTGCTTCGGTAATAAATAATGCTGATTTGCATCAGCTAATTCTTCTGGTTCGGTATAATCTTCAATTGGAATCATCTTTATTTAATGTGAAACTTTTTTGCTTCAAGTAAAAAATAGTTTGCTTCCAGTAAAACCCTATTTGCTTCCAGTAAAAAATAATTTGCTTACTAATAAATGAATGCTTTACAAAAAGAGCGAAATAAGAGGCTAAGAAAAGAAGTTAAGAATGACTTGAAAGTGTTTAAGATTCAGGCGGAGATTAGAAAGAACAACGAACAAAATCTTGAACAAAAATTAGGTCTGCAGAGAACGTTGTCTGAATTTCACCAGCCTGTGACCGAGAAACTTCAACAACAAGATGTTACTAGAAAGGAGCATTTTAAGGCTATAAAAGATGCTGTTGATAAGATTCCTCTTGCGATTGAACCGCCTCCAGCGACTCCAGAGACTCCAGATATCTTCTATTTTGATAAAGATTTGGATATAGAGTATTTAGAGAAAAATAATTTTCCAAGTCCCTCAAAGTTGTACAATGAGTCCAAGGATGCTTTGCAGGAAGTTATCAATAGAGTAAAGAGTACTTACTTAAAATTGGCTCGTCAAAAAGGAAACGTTATGAGTCAGATTGCTCGAATGACCAAAAAGGATGAAGAAAGAGAAGATAAACTATTAACTAAAGCTGATTATTTAAGAGAACATATGATTACCTTAGAGGATTATCGAGAGCGGTTGAGGGACCTACAAAGAAAAGAAATATACCTCGGTAAAGGAGTGGAAGATAAACTGGAAATTTTGGCTAGATTCACCGATAAAATATGTAATGGATCCAAGAGTAAAAAATTGCACACTCAAGTCGTTGATTTACTGGATGCGTTATTAAGAGAAGGAACTCTAAACAACGAACAAGTAAAAGAATACTATAAAAATTTCTTATTAAATAAATGAGTAACTACGTCAAAACCAAAATACACTTAAGCGATCATCAGATTGCTAAATTAAAATCTGCATACCAGAAAGGAGAAGAAGTTTCCCTACAAATAGATAGGACAAAACCTTCTAACTATGACATGTACTTAACTCCAACACAAATAGCTCAAATCGGGAAGGGAAAGAGAATTACTATTAGCAAGACACAACTCAAGAAAACAGGTGGCTTTCTACCCTTTCTAGCTCCATTTTTACCTGCATTAATTGCTGGAGCTAAGGCGTTGGCTTTAGGTGCCGCAAGTGGGGCAGCTGGATGGGGAGCAAAGAAAGCTTTGGATAAAATTTCCGGATCGGGTTGTGCTCAAAAAAAAAACCCCGTGGAAAGGGAGTCTATCAAAACTGGGAATATCCAACGAAGTAATTGAAGACAATATGAAGCAAGAAAGAGGGTTTAGGGGTGTCTTCACTTCGGATCTGTTGCCTAAAAAGATGAGACGGTTCGAGAACGGTATTATTAATTTGGACATAGCAACAGGACCTGGTACACACTGGGTATGTTACTATAACGACCCTAATAACAATTTCGTGGAGTACTTTGATCCTTTTGGAGAACATGTTTACAAAATTCCTACGAGTATTAAGAAATATCTGCAAAGTTCTGGGAAAAAAATAGGTTATAACTCAAGCTTTTTACAACACCCGGCCTCTGTCAAATGTGGTTACTTTTGTATGAAATATATTAGTGAAAGAAACAATGGTAAGTCCGTTGAAGATGTCTTGTATTCTTTTACCCAAGAACCTAGTGACCATAATGAAATAAATGTTCTCTATAAATAAATGGTGTTATTAATATTAGATTCGAAAAACTCGGAAAAGTCAGAAGACTTTACAATTGAATATTCCAGACCATTTAGGTTTAAGCAGATTGCTCTTCAGTCCTTTTCAATGTACGTTTCTTGGGATAATATCAAAGATGAGACCTTTTCATATTATGATGACCATCAGTGGTTAGAGCTGTCTCTACCGGATGGAAATTATACTGTTAAGGGGTTGAACCGTTACATGCTGAAATTTTTTGGGGATGATCCGCCAATTCTATTTGGTATAGTTGAGGAACGGCAAAGAATAGCCATCAAGTTAAAAGACGGGTATAAGATCGATTTAACAAAATGCAAAAACCTGCATAAACTGTTAGGTTTCGAACCTGAAATATATGAAGAGTCTGAACAAATTGGAAAGTATATTGCCGACTTATCCGGTGGGAATGATAACATTTATATACATTGCGATGTCGCGGAGGGAGCCTACATCAACGGCTTTCACTCCTCAAACGTAATCTATTCTTTTACGAATGTTAATCGTCCAGGCAGTCAAATCATAAAGTCATTTGAAAAACCTCTGTTCTTTCCTGTTCGGATGGAGAGTGTTCACAGAATCAGAATGAGAATAACGAATCATAGAGGTGATTTAATTCCCCTCAATAAGCAAGAAGTACAATACAATTTTATTGCCCTCTAAATAAAGAAATGAATAAGCATAGACTTCAAAGGAAGAGTAAGAAGATACAAGGGAGAGGGTTCTTTTCAGATGCCCTTATGTTAATGCAGCCAAGTGCATTAGAAGGTAAAGCCAAACAATTTGTCCATGATAAGTTGAATGAGATATTCTCAAAGAAGAAAAAACATGGTGCTGGACTGAAGTTTCTTTAGATTTGATTTAATAGCAGAATAGCTATTAAATTAAGAAGTGTCTCAAGAGTAACAAAAAAAAATTGTTTTTATAATAAATGAACGAAATGAATAAAATATTTGATTTAAACAACACCGATTATTATTACGATGATGACATCGAAAGTCTCGAGTATAGAGAAGTGAGGCATGAAAATAGCAATAGTTCTACTGAAAATGCTACTTACCATTTCTTTATACAAGACACTAACTCCAATATCTTATATTCTAACGGATATTTACAGCAAAAGCTAAAAATTGTTAACAGTAATGGAACTGCAATAGCGGATGATAATGTAGCTCTCGTGAATGGAGGAGGTTTAATAAACGCTAACAGGTTTACATTAGGGAACACTGAAATCGAAACCAACATTAATTATTCTGCTCTCATGCGACATGTGTTAGGTCTAATTCACTTCACTCCGGACTATTCTACTTCGGAAGCTACCAATATGCTCTTCTACGTAGATACGTCAGATACAGCGGACAGAAAACCCTTGAAGTATGATGGGACTTTGGTAGACGCGACTAAAATAACTGAATTTTTTGAAAAATTAGGAACGAACGACGAGTTTAATCAAGGATTCAAAGAAAGATGCAAGCTTACTCAAAATAGCAAAATTGTCACTATATGGATACCATTAAAATACGTATTTGATTTCTTCAATGAATACAAAAAGGTCATTACAGGCTTCCAAGTCAAGTTTGAGTTTCAAAGAAATCACAGTCAGAATATGCTGTATACAGATGAGCAAAATAAGGACTACAAGGTAATAGTGGAAGATTTATCGCTTTGGCTTCCTTATGTCAGATTCAAGAATTCAGCTGCTGCAAAATTTAACGAATTAAGGTTATCGGATAAGCCTGTGGAAATAAACTGGAACCAACACAGCATTGTCAAGTCGAATATTTTCTTAAAGAATTCAAGCGGGTCTTACTCCATAAATGCTACTTCAGATGAAGTATTATCCTTGTACGTCATACCTCAATACACTGAAAGATATGAAAATGCGAAACATAACAACATGTTATTCGACAACTTAGATATGACGGAATGTTGGCTGATGGTTAATAATGTAAGGGTTCCAACTGTAAGTTACATGATGGATTTTGAGAAAGGTGATTACAATCGGCTGTACACGGCTCTTTTGGAAGCTGGACTCAACACCATTAATTCAGAAACGGGATGCATGGTCAATTATTCCAATTTCGGTAAATTATACCCAATCATTTGCTTCAATCTAGCTCACCATGAAAATTATACAGACACGAATAACCTGACTATAGAGTTCAACTGGAGGTTGAGAAACAACACCACCAAAAATTATGTTTTCTACTTCATCTTACGAGAGCGCAAGAAATGCTACTTGAACATAAAGAACCAAGATATCACCATGATCAAAACATTAAAGTTATAAATGTAGTATCGTATTTTAATTTTAATAGTCGGAAGACTATTGAAATTAATTGTATTAAAATAAAGAAATGACAGCATATTATCCACTTTTTGAGGAAGAACTTAAAGAAGGACCTCCTGGTATTCCAGGAATAGGGTTTAAACTGACACACGATGGTAATTACGATATGGAAGAAAAAATATTGAGGAATGCTGGAGAACCTACGGAAAATAATGACGTCACAACAAAATATTACGTAGACAGATGCAGGAAGAATCTGAGGTCATCCATTCGAGATTTGTCCAACAAAAGCTTAATTGTTTTGGAAAATGATCAGCAGTACGACGCAAAAGGAAAAAGAATTAGCAATCTTTTAAATCCGGTTGAGCAGTCCGATTCTGCAACTAGGGATTATGTAGATACAGTGGTTGATCTGTTGGAAAGCAAAAGTTTACTGCACTCACCTCAAGGAAATTTTGATGCGAAAGGTAAAACGATAAATAATATAAAGGATCCAGAGTCTGAGAAAAATGCTGTGAATAGGCGATATTTTGAAAATAATGCTTTAACACTCCATGGAGAGGCTTATAATGCCAAAAATAGATCAATCGCGCATCTTGCGGATCCGAGCGCTAGTCACGATAGTGTTAATAAACATTATGTTGATACTAATGCTTTGATTTTAAAAGACGATCATTATGATGCTAACAATAAAATAGTGTCAAATGTGAAAGAACCTGTAAATGCTAACGATGTTGTTACTAAGAAATATCTTGATTATTACTGCATTCTATGGAATAAAATTAATAAAAATTATTATGCTCACAACCAAAGAATTTCAGGTGTGAAAAGACCTCAATATGATACAGATTGTGCTAATAAATACTATGTTGATACTAAGACATTCTGTGCTTCCACAGATCGAGGAGTAGAGTTTATAGGTAATGGTTTCAAAACTTTCCCGTTCAATACATTTACTTCAAAGCTTTTGGACTCAAACTTAAAACTACCACTTGATATGTATATGAAGGTAACAATTTTCTTAGCCTGTGATAACATGAATGAGAAACCAAAGATACGATTAGAGAAAGGTAAAGAGGTCCTTCTCGATAAGGAAATACGTGTCAATGAAGAATCAATCATTTTATTTGTGTATGGGAAACAGAATGATGTTTTAACTTTATCAGTACTGACAGGAGGACAATGTAAGTTAAAACCCTATTTACACATCGAAAAGCTAGAATTTTTTTTAGCTCCATAAATAAATGGAAAAACTTAATTCTTTACATATTAGAACTTATAAAGAACTGGACCGAGAATACCTGATTTCTGAAGTTGCGGTCCACACTGATAAAATTTTAATTCGTTTAGAGAATGGGTCACTTATTCACATACCTACAGGTACATTGAATACAGAGGAGATAGAATCATTAAAGAAGAGACAAATCAAAGCTATGAGTGTAGATAAGTTCCTAATTTTTCGCATTTAAAGAAATGAAAATTTTTTCTTATATAATAAACGCAAAATGGAATTATTAAATAAATTAAACGCACTCAGTTCATTTGAAGATGGAGCAGAAAGAAAGGCTTTCAAGAAAATGAGGGAACTCAACATCCATGAAAAATATCCTGTTACTGAAGTTAAACAGATAACTACAAGATATGGAAATAGAATAGTTGTAGAATTGGCTAATTGTCTTGTATCTTTACCGCAAAGATGTGATAAAATGGCGTCAGATTATTTAAAACTCAATGATTTGAAACCTCTTTTCTTTGTGTATTTAGGAAGTAAAGATGTCGGGAAGTCTCAACCAGCGCAAATGTTTCAGTTCAAACAGTGATTTTAATGGTTTAAAAATCATTAAAATCTAAAGAAGTTTGTTCAGTTTAGATAAAATATCACACCCCATTTTCCGAACATTTTTGTTCTTCTCTTCATGCAATATTTGATGCATTTGAATAGCATATTTTAAAATTAAGGAATGAATTTCTTGATATTTATAAGTTTCTTCTTCTTCTATGCATAAGAATAACTTTTGACATACTCTTGCTAAACTAGTCATTCTATAGTTCACATCCCCGTAGAGTGCTTTCATCTCATCGAATAAGTCGTATATATTTTCCATTTCTGTTTATTTATATACTAACGAGTTTTCTTTAAATGAATAAAAAGAGGAAGCGGTTCGAAAATGAGATCAGCTGCGGCCTTGAAAAAGAGAGCTCGAAAGAGAAACGTGTTTTCTTTTCTTTTCCTGTTACGTCAATAGTTAAAAAAAAAAACCAACTGACGTAAGAGATTTTAATTCTAACTATCACTGGATGGCAGCACGAACTGGACTCGGAATCTGGTATTGAAAATTTTTCGCCTCTTTTCGTTTTAATTTCTGAAGTGTTTTTGACGATATTTTTCGATCAGATAAATTGCAGTTTTTGATATTTTAAAGATTTTTCACATTCTAAAAGAGAAAGGACTTGTTTAAAGCTATATTTTAGCGTCTTTTTGACTTCGGTGACATGTATATATTAATTAGATGTTCTCTCTCTGTCGGGTACCCAGTAGCTCCGTGGCAAAGTCTAAGCTTAGCAACCGTGAGATCGCGGTTTCGATCCCCAGCCTCGGCTTGGTAGCAGCTTTCGCGAATAGTGTAATGCTATTTGCGTTAAGCTCACTTATGGATCAACCACGGAGCGAAACATCAGTGGTGGGTTGAGACTTGTGGTCTCTATGTCCATTTAGATGTTGTGTTTGTGTTGTTTTGTGTTGTCCTTACTATGTATAAGTTGAGGCCCCGTTGCATGGTCAGTGATACCGGAATTCCGGTTCTAGAATTCGTAAACAGCTGTTGGAACTGGACTTCTGTTATCACTGACCTGGTGGGCCGTTTTGCTATTTTTTTCAAGATTTTTTTAACGCTGCGAAGATCTAAAAGTGAGTATAATGCCATTATACTCACACAAAAAGGGGGTGCTCTCCTAAGGGGGTACCCTGGCGTCTCAGCGACT
>JAPDSC010051903.1:0-21011 GCA_026290005.1 Latrodectus geometricus | reverse complement strand
TATGTTATTTTAGAAAAGCAAAAATATCCTCAAATTTTATATTAAAAGATTCAATACTCGGGAAGTAATCGGAAATAAAATATGTTCAGTTAAAGAAATAGTAAACGGCATCATTCATTTTAATATCATAGTGTTTGTTGTCATCATTGAAATAAATGACGTTTATCAGTAGAGGAATAAAAGCAGAATTATTATTATCTGTTATATGTCAGGAAAACATTTTGTGAGCATAGAAGAGCTGTATTCTCTCTGTCAAATACGTGTGATGACGAGAAATGGAGAATGTTTTCTCGTAGTTAGCAACACACAACTAAGAATAATGTGGATTACGAAGGAATGAAAATATATATTTTTCCTTTAAAAACAGTGCAAGTAAAAAAAAAGTGCTGATGTGGACACTGAATAATAATATAAGAAATTATTTCATGTTCCCATTTTTATTTATTTTTATATTAAAATTAATTAAATGTTTTCTAATCAATCACAACGGTAACTAGATTTGCATTCACTTTATGAAGTGATTACACACTGCAATTAATAAAAGCTATTTCATTAAGCTTCATTTTGTAAATTTTACAGACTATATTGTTCAGTTTTATAATTAGTTTTATACTTCTTTTATTAATAAATCATTCTTATATTTTCTAGCGCAATTAAAACGTATTATGCTCCATTTTTCATAAGCTATCACCTATAATTCTATTTATAATCAGTACATCATTATAACATCTGTAACTTTTTATTTCTCTTTTAATAATTTATGCTATAAAATGACAATATATAAATTACATAACGATTCATTCATATTTATTGTGAACAATTTGCGTTATATTTCATAAAATATTCTATCCACAAATGATACACTTAAATGATAAATATGACTCAAATTATGTATTAAAATAAAACAAAATAATTTTCCAGAGTAATTTTATATTTCAGTTTTATTAAAAATTATACCTTAACTGAATATTAAAAACTACTTTAAGATATTTTTAGGGTTCCAATTTCATTAGGAATTTATTTTTGGAGAAATTCTTTAAAACGGTCTTACACAATACCTAAATTTTTTCATAAAGTATTTCATATAATTTAACTGTAACTTTACAATGGTCAGCTGAGTATATTTGAAGTGCATATAAATTACACAAATAATTTTATTCTTAAAAAAGAGTATTGTTCCTGACATTGTAGTTCTAAATCATATTATCGAAACAACACTTATTAATTAGTTTTCTAATTTGGATATTTTTTTTTATTTTAACATTACTTATGAAATGAAGTAGTGGTAAATGCCTATAACTTTGTAAGATATTTTTTTTCAGTAGCCAACAAATCTAAATTGTTTAAATAATATTAAATGATTGCCATATTTGATAAATTTAGGAAAATATTTTGCTCTAATTAAGTACTTTGCCATTATTTGAATACAAAACTTTAACCTTGCTATTCAACAAAACTTTATACTTTTCAGCATGAAAATAAAAATTATCTTAAAATAATTATTTCTATCAAATTAATCTTGTGAAAACATAAGAACGTTTTCGTATTCTAAATCAAAAATAAAAAAGACCTAACGTAATGCTTATATTTTAGCATATGTTTTGAGTATATTTTCACCTTTTTATTTATTGTTTCATGTGTATTAGTTGCTTTCCATTAACACAAATTATGTAAAATTATATAAATATATTTCATTCTTAGATTCAAAATAATTCACTAAATAGCATAAAAGATGTCTTGTATAATTCAAATCTTTTTTCTAGCTAATATGTACCTCACATTTTTGTTAGACAGTAATTATTGATTAGAATTAAAATAATCATTAATGTGTTATGACCTTAAACATGTTATAAGGTTGCAAATAAAGTTCATTTTTATTTTCTACTTTTCTTATTGACTAAATACGTTTTAAGTGGATGTAAATCTTGTAAGATAGATGCGTGACTCCATAGCTCCTCTCACCAACTTTCAAGTACAGACATCAAAGTTTAGTTGATTACGGAACTCCTTCAGATTCTGCACTCATCTTTGTAAAAGGATTTAGTGACCATCCAAAATTATCTTTCGAACTTTCCTAAACCAGAACATAAATTATGAGAATGTCCCCTATAAATTTAAAATAATGAAACCTTATCTATCAACTGCAACTTAAATTACAGTATATATTACATCAAATGCATTTTTGTATTATGTATTTTATTAAACTTACAATAGCAAAGATTTCACATTATTAAATTTTCATTAAATAAAATAATTCAGTTTTAATGATATTTTAGTTATTTCAGAAATTTTAGTCAAGAAGTAATCTAAATTGTATCATATTTTACTGGATTGAAATACATTAATTTTAATAGTTGTTTGCTGATAATTAAAAATTAATTAACCTCACACTGAGTCAAAACTTACATTAAATCCTCTAGCTTTACTTTCACACATGAAAATTATTATGTATTTATACATTAAAACTCAAAACTTCTTTTAATTTCTCATCTCTTTTATCTTAACAGTAATGTTGATGAATGTTTGTCAATAAATAGAAGTTTTCCCATAAAAAATTTAAACATTTTCATTATTCTAAATGCCTTTTTATAATATATATCTCAGATATTTTTTTACATTTTTAAACTATGTGGACCTCAAATAAATATGATAGTTGTGCAATAAAACTAGAACTGTGCATTTTATTACATTTTATTACATTTATTGACTTATTTTTATATTATAAGAGAAAACAACTATGTATCAATCTTTTACTTATGCGTCGTTCACTTTAATCTATCAAGTTCAAGACAATAAGTTTCCACTCTTTCGATATTCAACAAACAATGAATCATTCATAAGATGCAGAAAAGAGACGTGCTCTACTGTAGGGTCAGTAATATCTCAGTTGTTTCTCTTGCTAAAAATTTTGTTTCCCTTATAAGATTATCACAAAAAAACTATTTTTTATCCTTTTCAAGAGAGTAAAGACAATAAATTTAATACACTTAATGGTCAATTTTAAAAGGTCATCATCATAATTTGTTTTCGCTACTTGGTATTTAGAATCACTCCTATGCCTTAGACTCTTCAAATAATTCTTATCTATGATTTCTATTTTTTTTTCCTATAAAGCCTATTAAACACACGCCTTTCTGTTTAATTCAACAAATTGTGTTCAGAGGGAGTTACAGGACAGCAAAAATTATGTAATAAACTTTAAATTGCATTAATCTTAATTAGGAATTTAACTTTAAAAAATCGAATAAAATCGTTTACATTGAATTTATGATTCTGAAATATAAAAAGACTTAGCAAAGTCATTGAAATGATTTGTGTTACATGGAAAACGATTGAAATATGATAAATTTATTGTAATAACTGTTTGTAAAATTTTGTTATTAAATTGCGGTTAACATTAAAGTGCATGTATGTTCATTTATTTTACAATTTATGATTTTAATATTAAAACAATTGTTATTCATCTCAGCAAAATTTATTAAGATTTTAATTAAATTAATTATTTATTTAATAAGTATGGTGTTTATTAAGTAAAAATAAAAATTATAGAGTAATAAATATCTAGATGAGGACAGCAACTGTTGGTTTTAGCAGATGGCACCACTACAATAGTATATTTCTAGATATTATAACACTCTGAAAAACACTTATCGATAGTTGTAGACCAGAGCCTTGCCCTCTCTTCTTTCCGTGGTGGTAGCACAATTCAGATATGCTAGTATGATGTCTTCGTGACATTTCGTTTTACTCTCTTTTAATGAGAGTCCTTTAACATAATTAGTTAAATCGTGGTCTGTGATTTACTAATTAATTTTATTTAATTTTGAAAAATTATACAAGTTTGTGCATTAAATTATGAAAAATCAAACAAGTATATATTTTATATTTTATAAGCTATGTAAATAGCTATACAGGACTTGGGTGACTTAGGGCGGACTTAGGGCGCCACTATAGGCTTTTCAAATAGTTAATGAAAAAAAGGACACATTGTTTGATATAATATTCTAATAAACAAACAAAAATAATTCATTACATAAAAAAATTAACACATAAATCAGGAATTTATGTTTAATTATGACATAAGACTATCATTAAAAGGAGAATAAGATAAAATGTATAGCATCAAAACATAATAGTGTAGAAACGTTCATCCATCATGCCCGGAAGAAACACTACTTCAGCTGTCTTAATAAGCTACTGAACAAAATTGTTTAGTCAATAAATGATGCATTTTTATGGAGTGGTGCCATCTGCTGGCGCTAACTATCGCTATTTTCATTAGTACATTTAATTTATATATTTTGCTTAACATTTTTATGATTCACATTTAAAATTATTATACCACGATGACTACTGCAATAAAGTTCAAATTTTCATGAAAAAAATGTTCACCAGAAAAGATAGATAATTAGTGTTTAAATGACTATACAAAAACAAGTCTGATATTCCCCTTAATTTTTTATTTAAAAACAAAGATGGTAATACCAGAAATAATATTTAAAAATTACATTTTAACACACACAATTTGATTTTTAGTATAAGTGTCTGTAAAATTTCACTTAAGAAAAAGCGTCTATCAGTACATGACAGAATTCAAAGCGACATAATTCACCTGATCACTTAATTAATTGATGTTAATCAAAAATGAGATTGGTCATGAATTAATCTTTCCTAGATTAATCAATATTGTACCAACGAAATATAGAATCGGTATCATTAAATTATTTAATTATAATGATTTCAAAAACGATTTCAACAGTTCAGCATGAAATCTAACATTATCTCTAGAAAAAGTTTAAGATTTCTTCACAATTTTGTTAGTCATAATAAGCAATAAGAATTTAAATGATATTTAATATGTGCTGGATTTAAACATTTTTTAAAACTACAGATCAAGCACATTTTAACTTGTATCTCGTTTTATAGATCGAATACAATTTAAATGCATATAAATCCTGCGAGATTGATGCTTGTCTTCAAACTCCGGTTAACTTTCAAGTACAGACATCTAAGTTTAGTTGATTGCGGAACTTCTTCAGATTGAGAATGGATTTATAGGCCATCAAAAATTATCTTTCAAGATTTCTCAAATTGTGACAAAAAATGATGATTATGTCAGTTGAAAATTTAAAATAATTAAACTTCAATCAACAGCAACTTAAATTATAGTACAAATTATATTAAATACATTTTTAATTTACATTTTATTATTGAACTCCCATTAAATAAGATTTCTCATTGTTGAATATTTCCTCAATAAAATATTTCAGCTATAAACATTCTACTTAACTTTTAAGCTTTTGTCAAGAGCAAATTTCATCTCATTTCTTAACTGAACACGATTTTCATTTTTTTACTAAATTACTATATCTTTTTCTAATTTGTTATTTATTTTTAAATTGAAGTTAATGCTTATTGAATCTTTCAATGAGACATAACCTATCATATATTTTCTCGCTTTACCTTCAAATACGAAATTTACTGTAACATTCTCTTTAACATTAAAACTATCATTAGTCCATCATCTCTCACTCGTTAACACTGATACTGTTGTGAACTTCTAAGCAAATATACATTTTGTCACATCAAAATTCAGTGTTTTTCCAAGTCTATTTCCAAGAATATTCTAATAGTGTATTTTGCTTACGTCTATTTAACCATATTTGAACTTCATTTAAATTACAAATCACAAGTTTATAAAACTAGAATTATCTGCTTCAATGAACAACTTAAGCATAAGAACACGAAGAAAAACATATTAACTATGTATAATATTTATTTTATAAGAAAGAGAACTGTGTAGCAAAGAAAACTCTTTTATATCTGAGTGGTTTTCTTTAATCTATCAAGTTTAAGACAATTCGTTTCCACTCTTGCGATATTCAACAAACAATGAATGATTCAGCAGGTTTAGAAAAGAGCCCTGCTATTATGTAAGCTTACCAAAGTCTCGATTGTTTCTTTTGCTAAAAATTTGCTTAGGTTTTTAAAATTATCACAAAGAACATACTTTTTGTCCTTTCTTAAGAGAGTAAAAACAATTAAATAAATCTAATATAGCTACTATTACATTTAATGGTCCTATTTTGAGAGGCCATTGCTATAATTTAACTTTCTACCATGATATTTTGAATCATTCCGACACTGAAACCTTCAAATAATTTTTATGTATATTTACAAAGAATATTTTACTCTTTATAAAACTTTCCTAATAACTTAACAATGAACTTTTTTCTTTTAATGTAGGGAAGTTATATATTTTAAATGAAAGTTTTCTTAAAAGTTTTTGTTATTTAATATAAGTTGAGCAACACTTTTATTAAATTCATCAAATAATGTTACGCTACAGCTACAAAGAAAGTCCACAATGTGTAGAATAAATTCTACACTGTAAACAGATGTTTAATTGCTTAAAACTCTATTAAAAATCAGTGAAATTTGATTTAATGGAAACTATGGAAATAAAAGAACAAATAATAAAACTAATAAACCATAAAATTAAAGTAATTATAAATGTAATATTAAAAATTTGCAAAATTTTACTAAGCAATTAATTTCGTAATGCATATTATTTATGAAAATTCCATTACAATTGCTCCAAATTTAAATTTTATTAAAGCTAATAAACTTGAATACACCACAACGTAGTAAAGCTAATAAACTTGAATACACCACAACGTAGTTGAAAACCTCACTTATCAGACAAAAAAGTTTCAGGTTCGATTCCTGCCATTTTTGAATAATTGAAGATAAATATTTCGCTTCGTCACTCTACGTCCATATTTTTCAAACTGAATATTTAGAAATTTTCAGGATTTTTTCTGGTCTCAAAAATGTGATACATCCCACGATCTATAAAAAATCATTTTGAAAGTTCTAACATTGCGAGTATTCAAATAACTTTTCTGTTATGTTATATGCTACGCAATTAAAAATGTTAAGCATTTGAAATAGCTATTTTTAAGCAAAGACATTAAAATATTATTCAAATATTTACTTTCCGTTTCGTATACATGCATAATGTTTAGAATACGTCATACTTATTAACATGATTTTATGAAGAAAAATAAAAAAAACATTTCAGGTAAATTATCTAAAATATTATGTTTTCTAGCTGTTATTGACATAGATCACATAAAATAACAAGATTACATAAAATATCTAAGTAAATAATAACTGCTTATAAAAGTACCAACAGTTCGTTTTTTACATGTGAACATTTGCTCTACATCCAGAATTAAGACAGATGTAACTTCATAAAGTTATATTAAAAAGAACAAATAATAAACTGTTTTGTTCCTTTTAACAACTGATTTCAACTATGTGACTAAAATTGCGTAGCTCGCGATGTCAGTTTTTAGTCTAAAAGGCTCAGATAGTTGACGCTACTGTTATATTTCAGACATGTTGAGACCCACAAACGTTTCCTGCATCATTGAAAAATCCATAACCTTATCTTTCAGACAAATATTCAAGACCGTGCATTATTCATAACTTGATTTTCCTTCTCATTAGTGATGGAAGCAATCTTAGCTAACATGATCTTTAACTATGCAAACTATTGAGAGCATCAAGCTCTAAGTTTCCTTATTGCTACTAAGCCATCATATAATAACCGAGATATTTGTCGTTAAAGATGAACTCATGATAAAAAATTATAAATAAGGAATAATTCTTATCTCTTATCCATAAGTTTTAGTTGATGCCAAATCAGGCGACAAAATATTATTTTTCTCAGATTAAACACATTTAAGTGTTTATGTCTGTTTTCTAAGTTGCCCAACTCAACTGAAAATTGAACTTTTTTCTTCCTTGTGTATTATATATGTTTATAAATCAAAATTATTTATTCTCAACTATTTGTTGTTTTTTTCTAAACAATATATTTAAGAATACAAATAGGTAAAATATGTTTTTAACCGCTTTCCTAACGAATTTTTTTGAAAAAAATTGCAAAAAATCATCACATTTTTTTATTTTATTATTAAATACAAGGAAACGAAACAAAACAAAATATGTAGGTTTTAAGTTGAATTTTTAGTTTTTTACAAGTGTAAAAGTATGTAGTTTTAATAATAGTTTACTATCCCGAGTTATCTCAAGCAAATTGGCGAAAAGCTAAATATTAGCCTTTGTATGATACTTTTTTAAACAAGGGACCACATAAAGTGATACCTGACATTCCGTACGCTGGTCGCTTTTCTTACGGCCTCATCGCCTTTATTTTACTTTTTTTTCAACGCAACTATCCTCCTTTGTACATTACTAATCCACAAGCCGTCGTATACTATCCAAAGAGATACACGTGACCAATCCCAACAAAAGAACAGAAAAACCAATAAAACTTGACAAACTGCCAGTTAAAGCTGAATATTTTTTTCATTTCCTCCAGGCCGAGTACAAACGTGATAAAACAAATTTTACTGACAAATTCTGCTTCACCCGAGTTTTTTAGGGATAACAATTAACTGCAATTTATAGGAACCCGAGATAACTCGTCATAATCAGGCAAGCGGTTAAATAAATATGAATGCATTACATGCAAATAAAATTGCATTAACAATTATCACTTCACAACTTATTATTTTAATGACATTATTATATTTAAATATCTCAAAACAATGTGCACATTACTGATAATTTTCTTTTGACAATGTATACAAGTTAAAATTTTTAGATAAATTTAGAATTCATAATGAGGCGATGCATGATTCTCAATTAACATTATCATTTCACAACAAAGTTACGTTTTTAACTAAGATAAATAAGATAAGTACTAGATCTTTAGATACCATGTATAAAATAAGTAACAAACTAATGTACATTCAAACAAGGCTGTACTTTAAAATACTTTTAAATTTTAAATCATATTCTAAAAGTATTTAATCAAAACATTCATTATAATTTGAATTTACCATTGCCTTTTTTTAAAAAGAACTGCTTTTATTGGACATATTGCTTTTTACTGACTTACTTTAAACCTCTTATTGTTTTTTATTATGTCAAAATAAAGCAATACTTTCATGATATATGCTGTGTTGTACTTCAAACTCACTAAACGAATCCTATATTTTACAACACATTTATAAATCAAAACTATCTGTTCAAAACATAACTAAAAATAGTTTTTGAGGTAATTCTATGCAAAGTTATAACAGACGTAGTAATAGTATTAACTAGACTTTTACCATTTTTGAACTATTTTTAAATATTTAAAGCATATAATGCAAATGTTATAATTTATTGTAAACAATTTTATGATTGCTTTTCAATTTAAATTATGTAACTCATGTTATCAAAAAATAATGCAATGTATTTATGTTAATAACTTTTAAATAGCATAAATGGCAGTGAACCTACCTTACAAAATATAACTGAATATTATTTTTAATCTCAAATATTTCTTAAATTCCAAACAGATATGTATAAATATGTTTGCTGCCTCAAGTATATTTATTACTAGTTACAACTTTTTAATTTGTAAAAGTAATTTTCCATTTTTTAATACAGTTTTCAATTTATTTACTAATTAGAAATAAAATACATTAATTAATTTTATAGATCTTGCTCGTAGCTCGAAAATGTTTCATTTACTTGTATACTTCTCGAATTATTTCAGATTTAATTACGATTTACCAAAGAACTCTATAAAAATGAGAAATTAAACAAAATTTTTATAATTTCAATAAAGTGTTTATTGGTGCATTTTCAACTTAGTTTGTTATTTAGCCATGTAGCAATATTTCTGTTCAAAGCTGATATATGTATTACACCTAATTAAAATAGTAAGACTAATTACATTCATTGTCGGATATAAAATCTTGCAATTATTCCCCAAATACTGTAAATTAATAAGAAAATGTAAATATTTATTATAAACTACATAATTTAATTTAAATCTTCTTATACGGAGTAAAAGAGACTTAACATGTGCCATTATTCTTCTAAATAATAACAAGAATAAAAACATCAAGCTACAGTTCTAAGACAATTCTAAGAAATTACATTTGAGAAGTAAATATTAAAAATACATCTATAATGGTACCTTAAATAGAAATTAGTTTACGTAAAAATATGAAGAAGTTTCTTGTTTCATCAAGTTTCAAAAATAAATATTATTGCGTGTTAGACTTCAAGGAAATCAATAAATTTCTTGAGAGAATGCTGCAACATGGATGTAACAAGCGTATAAAAAATATAAACTTTTTAGTTTTGTATATGTATTTGTTATACATGATATTTATTTATATTTTTAATTTTATTAGAAAAAAACCTTAATATTCAACTGTATATTTAAATTGAAAATTAGTTTATTATTTTCATTCAGTTAAAATACATCAATTATAAATTAATTTCTAGCTTTCATTGTTTAATAAATACGTGAATTTAAGACCGAAATAAAACTATGTAAAGTATCAAAAAAAAATGAAATCCTTCAAATAAGCAAGCATAAATTATCTTTTTAACACATCGTTGAACTATCATTATTATTATTTTTAGACATCACTTTAATGTTTTCTGTAAGTAAATCTCAATTTTTCGTTATTTTTAGTTCCATGTTGTACTTGTCAAACAAATTTATAACTCTTTTACATTCACATTGAATTAATTTATACTTCAAAAGTTTTTTTCGGAAAAATTTAATGGTTGGTTAACGGAGTTGGCATTAATTGATCACCCTTTCGATTTTCTGTTCAATAGTTCATGGGTGTGTATGTTTTCAGCGTGTGTGGTTTGGAATTCATTTAGAACTTTAGAACTAGATCAAAATAAGCTTCGTTTGAAAAGTTTCACTAAAGCTACAATCAAGCTAATCCCCTATTAGAGTAAAATATAATACCGTTATTGTACTTGTTTTACTTAAAAATAAAACACAGATGTTGTGGTTAAATAAAAATAAAATATTACTTTCATACATTTTCCACATATATTTTTAGATATTTTTTTAATTTCAACAGTTAATTATAAACAGAAAAATTTAAACTGCAAAATGATTAATTTAAATGTATTATATATTCACATATGCATGAAATTAAGAAACTTATATGAAACTAAAGTAATCTAAAAATGCATTCTCTATATTTTTCCGATATTTATTTTATAAATAACATAACATGTGTGCGTGTGTTTGTGTA
The DNA here is from genome assembly GCA_026290005.1 of Latrodectus geometricus. Taxonomy (NCBI): domain Eukaryota; kingdom Metazoa; phylum Arthropoda; class Arachnida; order Araneae; family Theridiidae; genus Latrodectus; species Latrodectus geometricus. Next base: position 9,876 of record JAPDSC010051903.1, on the reverse strand, counting down.
ACATAAATAAAACGAAGACAAATTAGATAAGGTATGATCATGAATTTATATGTCAATATTATATATTAATAATAAGTTTGAATATAAATTTGTTATTTAAATATATTCAATAAAATTGTAGTTCTTATCACTTGATAATATTTCATTGGGAGTAATATTGGACACCAAATATTTCCTTATGACTCAAAATGCATTCACTTGAAGTGCATAATTGTTTGAATGACGGTTGAGTGCTTCATGTTTAGCTAAAAATAAGTTGCTTAAACTTCTAGAAATTTAATAGAATATTGTGATCCGGTATAAGGCATATTAGAAATTACATTCAACAGATTAATTAAACAAATTAGAATAAATAACAACAGTTTTTTAAAAACACACTTGCAGTTCATAACAGCTAAAATAAAATACTACTAAATTTAATATGAACTGTAAAATTAATGATAAAGAAATAGTTAATATGAGGAAATAAATTGTAAGATAATTATTTTAAGCAAATTCAATTTTTATTATACACTTAAATATGAAGACAGAGCAACCACCTATTAGAACATTTAAGATTAAGTCTGGGATAACGGAAATGTAACTTATACAAATTTTGGGTGCTAAAATATGACTTTATCTTGAGGAAGTACATTTAAGTATAAAACATAATTCATACTACTTCAAATACGGGCATTAATTATGTAGGAATTTTTTTTTTCATTTCGCATAATCTAAATAATTATTTTATTATTCACTAGTTTTTTTTTTATTTAAAAATATGCTTTGCAATATATTACAAAGTACGATTGGTCTCAAAGGTCACCCGTATTTTAATAACCTATAATAATATTTGAGGAACAGTTGAATCAATTAGTACTCTAAAATATTTTTCTTTTTAAAAAGTTAACAACGAAATCTGGAAAATCATGCTACAGAATATTTCGTTTGATATTAATAAAGAATTTTTAATTCAAAAAAATTTACTTGTGAACATATAAAAAAATATTCAATAAATTAATTATTCAACTAATCAATTAACAAATCAAAATTATATCATTTAACAAATAAAATAAGTCTGATAAATTCAATGTCACTAAATTTAACTTAATAATTTTATAATCAGCATTTTAAATTGAAATATTGTCAATTAAATTTTTATCCTATTCCTTTTCTCATAAATTTAGGAAAATAATATATTCAATTAAAAAATTTAAAAAAATTCTTTTTTAATGAATTTAATTAACACTCTATAGATTGAAATTTGAGAATTAATTATGTTAGCGCACAATGTAAAAGCTCTGTAGAGATACATTTTCTAAGTACATACAACTCTAACACTCAAGCTTCTGAAGGTAGCTTGAATTTACGCTGCCAATTAAATTTTAGGCCCAGAAACTTTGCTCCTGTCACGAAAATACCCCGAGCTTGTAATTGTTGAATGAAACTACTTAACCTTGTAATTTATTTCCATAAAACTTCAACGTAATTGAGCGAAGTGATATACAGCAAGAAATAAAAATTTAAATGGATTTTCCACCGTGAATAAAAGTAAAAAAGTAAAAGGTCATAATTCACTTCTTTCATGATGTCACTAACAGTAGCAAAATCTCATTTAACCTCATACTCCCGCCAACACATAATTTCTAATTTTTTACGTAGGAAATATGGTTGTCATACCTGAATATCTTTCTAAGTAATAATATCGAAGTAAGGTAATATAATTTTCATTATAATTGAATTTTTACTTGTACTGAATATGGTTCAACTCTAAGAGACTGGAAATATATTATATAATATCCGTTTCCATTTTCACACACATTATCTTGATGCATATAAAATAAAAACAACTTAATTTACAATAAATAGTTTTTTTTAAATTCACTTATTAAAAATACATAGTTTGAAACTCAATATTGGAAAATCAGCCACAAAAAAAATAAATATATATTTTTATACATGAAACAATAAAATTAACTTTAGCAACTTAAATGAAATTCTTTTAGCATTTCATTTACTTCAAAATATCCAAGATGTTTTGCTAAATATTCGCTTGTTAGAAAGTATGCTTTTTGTATCATGAAATATCACCAAAATTTAAAAATTAAATTAATTAGGTGATTAAAAAAAACATTTTTATTCTTTTTATATTTGTAGAAGGTTTTAGCTTCATAGCTTTGATTTTTAACTTTTTTAACAAAACTTTTAAATCTTCTGTTGATTTGTTTTCTATTTAATCGTTTAAATTTTAAATGTTTTACCTTCAGGTACTTATTTAAAAGTTAATTAATTATTATTTATACATATCACATATATACTTTTCGTCCTGATTATATATACAATGAATGAATTTTAATTTCTACTTTGTTATACATTGTAGTAATTAAATTTGATATATTTATTGCTTTTATTAACACATCTTTCTATTACAAATTGATATTTAGTACAAACGCCTTTAAATATTTTCAAATCAATATTTTCTCAAAAAATATAAAAAAGATTAATTGTTCATAGATTTAAGAGCCCCTAACGTAAATTATTTCCTTTTCAATTCAAGGTTAACTGATACATTACATCATATTTATAGCACATATTAAAAAATTATGAAAATAACTGCGTAATTTTATTTCAATTGTAGTCTTCAAAAATCGTTTTTTTTTTTTTTTTTTCGTTATTCAATATTGTTAAATGTAAGGAAACAACAATTGGTCGGAATGACCTGATACTTAATCTAAATACGCTTAAAACACACGAAGTTTCAAAATAAATAATTAAAAATCGAAAAATTAGTTTAAAAATTTCAAGATAACTAATGTTGTACTTGACATAAGATGATAATTTAAAGCGATTAACTATAAATAACATAGAATTCTTTAATCAAAGCCTATCTATCACAAAGTATAGAGAGAAATTGTGTGTTTTCAATTATGCTTAGATAAAAAAACTAAAGTGATAAGTTATTTAAGATTTAATGATCGAAAGTCGTAAATAAACTGTTACCACTTGTTTGAGAAATATTCTACAAGCTATGCATCATTCTCATATACAATCTGGAAGCTCCAAAGACACGTCTCGTGACAAATTAATATTAGTAAAGTATGTGTTATAAAAATTATTTCTATTTTAGTTCAACTTGCTATCGCATTTTTGGACAAAACATATTTAATAAAACTTCAAACCCAGAAAATGCGAATGTTGAGGTTTGTCTTAAAAACTTCAAGGCTGTTGAGAATATTAACTATTAGTTTTGCCCTTTTAATTGAGGTTTAATGTTTATTCTTTTGAAAACTATACCTGCTTGAAATATGCCATCAGACAAGGATTTTTTTATGATATTTTATATATTTTTCTGTCCCAATTAGCTTTTTTTAATTTTCTTATAACTCCGTTTAATTAGACAATTTCACACTATTTACGCTAATATATTGATAATTTTTCCCATTGGAGATAATATTCCAATAAAAAGTAGAAGTTGACATTTGAAATTTTATCACTATAACCCTTATTTATAAGAGTTTAGCTGTTATTTGTTATTACAGTTCTGACAAGCCTGTACCTTAAAACATTTTAGTCAAAAACTTTATTTAGTTTCAGTAAAGATGTAACAGCTAGAGGTTCATTTTAGTTTTTAAAATAATGTTTATTAATTCAATTTTAATTAAAATAAAATTTAAGAAATTCTCGAGATAAATTATAAATTATTTTTTATTTACTATAATTATAATTTCTATAGACCGCACGAGTTTATGCAAACCTGAACCTAATTTGTTTAGATAATGGTCTTCGCGTCATTTATTATACTTCTTAATTCTAACTAGCTTTATTTTCTTAGTTTTAATATTGTTTATATTAAGTTTTATAATATTTTATTACTCTGATTAAAATTTTAAGACTTTAACCAAATATGCCCTTTTAACAATTCTTTATTATTTAGAGAAACGTATAAATAACAAATGCATTTTACAGTCTTAGTCAAACATAATATCTGTATTTCTTAAATCCTGATATTATTTTTCCTTCGAATAAAATTAGTGCTGCTCCAGTATCCAATTAATTACCTAATTTGCATTCTGAGTGGGTTTGTGCTATCGGCAAATCTATTTTCAAAGAAAAAAGGAAAACTTCAATTTGATGGTTCATAAAACATTTCGTCAAACAAATTAATTTTGAGACAAATCAACCAAGCGTTCTAATTCAAAATTTCTCCAAGCTTATTAGATATGCTATTTTTCGTTTGTGAAAAGAATATATTAAGTATTTTTCAGTAAATATATATGAAAAGAAACAAAGTATTTTCTGTAAGGAGGCGAGAAAATTAATGTGTTAAATTAAATATTATTAATTTGATGCCAAATGATGTCTTCACGAGGAACATTGATATGCCAATAACTATTGCTACACTGAATTTTTCTGATTCAACTTGTATTGTTGTATCAGAAACCTGCATTCACCTTCACTATTCTTTTTTTCCTTTTGGCGAAATAAATCAGCGATTATACTATAAATACTGAAAATATATATAGTGATTGTACTATCACATTTACAATGCAGATTTTTAATCTTTAAGTTAGGTAAAATTCCTATTTTAAATTTCAAGATTTCTTGAAATGAAAAGCAGAAAGCTAGGGGAAATATTCTTCATATAAATATTGATAATATCAGAATTAACCTGATTACTGAATATGTTAATAAGTTAATACATTTTAAGATAGAGTGTTTGAAATTTTTCTGTGAAATTGTGTGCTATAATATAAAGAATTTATTAAAAATTGTTGAGCATAAATTTCGAAATAACAAATATTCTCGATAAACTTTTTAATGCTTTGATTTTTTGATTTTAATTCATTGTTTAAAAGTAACTTAAAATTTTAAGACATCTTGTTACATTTTGAACTTATAATATATATTTAATTATAAAAATATTTATACATGCATGTTAATGATATCCGACAAGGCATTAAGTTTTCAAGTTTCCTGGATAATTATTCCTGTTTTATTATGAAAAATGCTCTGTTATAGAAATACCGACAGCTTTCAGATAATTAAATCATTTTATTTTTAATTTTCCAAATTTTTACAGATTTTTAAATATATTTATTCTAAAGAATGAAATGTGATTAAAAGTAATAAAGATAAATTCAAAATTTCTAAGAACCTTCATTAACGTTAAAACTTATACTAAGTAATTCTAAAGATATAATTTATTTTAAAAAATAAAAATAATAAATTTAGTTTAATTTTAATATAATATTATATTAAAGTTCAAATTTTACTTATACAATTTTTAAAAATGTAAAAATTGTTTAGTAAATGAATTAGAATTCATGTAATTTGCAACAATATAATCATATCAGAAAACAGATTATACATTTATTTCAATATTAATCTTTTTCTAATGATATCAAAATGCATTTCATCAAAGAATATTAATAAGTAAACAATATTTGCAATTTTATAAAAATACGGCTTATTTTTCAAACTATAGAAGTGTTTTTTTCAAACTATTATGTATGTATGAATATACATATTTTAAATGTTTCAAAAGAATTTATTTTTAAAAGTCCATTTATTTTGTCACTTAATCCTGTTTAATTATACATACTCTTCTTTGCAAGTATCCTCTTTATCTATATGCAAGTTTCTCTTTGCATTTTTAAATTATTTTTATTTAATATTTCTGAAACTCTCATAAAACATTCTGAAGGAATTTTGATGACTTTAAACCTTGTTTACAAAATAATGATTTCTGTAGAAAAGATAAGAAAAGAGTTACTTAATATGAAAGATATATCTTAATATTTTACATTTAATTGCATGTTTTTAAAATACAAAATTATACTGCTCTTTCTTTGGCAGTTTAATGATATGTAATTCTCTTTTAAAATGGAAATTTAGTAAAATATTTTGGATAAAACTGAAAAAATATGGCTAAAATTCAAATAAAAGGTTTTGTGTTTAGGTAAAGTGGACATGTGATTAGATATCAGTGTATGACATGAAAAATGTAAAAAACATTTCTTTGAGAAGGAAATGAAAAAATGCTTTATGCTATTTCAGCCTGGATATAGATGTATATTCCTTTCCTTCTGAACGAATATCATTATTAAGGATTATTAAGGAGATATTTAAATTCACTAAGAAAACTACATCTGAAAATTTTAGAATGGTTTTTACACTGTTGTCTTAGTTTTAATTATAATTTGTTTGCTTAGAAAAATGAAGCATAATTAGAATGCTTAAATAATACTTTAAATAGAGTCGAAATTGTGCATAAAATAAATAACTGCAATTCAGGTTTAGAACTGGCATTCTTAAATTATTGGATCAATTAATTCCGGTATTTATCTAGAAGAATATAAATAAATTGTGAAGAAATCTACAACCTCAGCTTACCAGTAACTGCTGAGATTACTTGTTTCTGTTTTCATTGTGGTTCGTAGTTCTGTTTTTACAAAAATAGAATATGAGTAGTTTTTTGAATAATATATAGAAACAAGAGCTAAGAGTTATAGCAGAATAAGTATGTTTCAGCGATACAGTAAAAGCCAAGATTATAGATATTAAAACATAGTTTTTTGAAAATTCAGATGTTTTGAAAACTGACCCTGAATTTGTGAAAGATATGGTTAAATTGATCATGGAGGACCAAAAGAATAAAATATCTGCTCAGCAATTTCAAATCTAGATTGCTCAAATGTAGTTAGCTAGAATTAAATCAGTTCAAATCGAAAAAAAATTGAAATACAAAACTGCGATAGCTACAACACCGGCGAGCAGTTAGTGTAATTGCGAATCATACAGAGAACAATTTTGAATCAGCATCAGAAATCTTAGAAAACTTGATAAAGAGTATTAAAACCATATCTATGCCTGAGAGGGGAAAATCTCATTTGTTTTTACAGTCCCTTGAAAAAGCTTTTAGCACGAAAAATGTTCCATCTAAATTAAAATCGGAAGTATTGATTAAAATATTTGGTGATAAATGTAATACTGTTTTGTCTTATGCTACTGAAGAAGAAATTTCTAATTATGATTAATTTAAAGCATTTATTTTAAAATTGTTTCATCCTACTCTGCGTAAATTTTTACAAAATTTTAAAAATGTCCAGAAATATTCAACAGAATCCCTTGTACAATATCCTTGTACTACGGAAAAGTAACGATTTTAAAAAATTGTGTGATCTTATGATTTCCGATAAATTTGATAACATTCTTAAATTTAAAACTAGAGGAAGTATTAGTATTCTTGAAGATTATTATTGGTTCACTCCGAATAAAGTCGGAAGGAAATGCGATTTATTTATTTCTTTTAGAGCGAAACCGGAAGTCAATATCTCGCGAACCGAAAGCACTGAGAATAGAAGGTCTATTTCTAATAAAAGTTACATCAAAAAGTAACAAATACGTAACTATGTATCAGAATACTAAATCCAAATGATATTATTACGTTTAAGGGAAAAGGGTGAAAATCGCTATTCCTATGATTGTTCTAAGCGTTTAAATAAAAATTATATACAAAAAATAGTCAAAAAAAAATTGTGTCGGCTGTGTAAACGAAATCAGATAACAGCGTAGAAAATCAGTTACAATATGTAAAATTGTTAACTGGTGGCAAAAAAAAAAGAAAAGAAAATTGTTAAAAGAATCAGGAAGTAAGCTTAATATTATTAAGAGTTCTTTCTTTTTTACGCATAAGCGCGATCTATAAACACTATTGAAGAGTTCAAACTTGTTTGGATCATAAAGTTCCCGCCGAAGTGTCTGTGTTTTGTTTTTCTGTAGGTGAAAGTCATAATGTAGAGTTGGAAGCAGCAATGTGTGATTCTCTCACTGATTGTCGATTGCGCTTTCATCCTCGGTACTTAATAGCGTTAGAAAATCCGAATTCAGCGAAATTGTCAAGGTTATGTGACGTCAGCTAGTTCATTTCATTGACTTAGGACGGTTTTTATTCTACTGAGAGAATAATTTTTTGTCGTTTATTTCTGCGGCATCGTGTAAGGGAGATTATATAAATTTAACGCATTATATTAACAAAGTAGTATGTGATATTGTTCGAATTTGATTAAAAAAACGACAAATCACTTAAAGAGTCTCGTAAAACAAGTTAAGAAAAGAATATTATATTAGAAGATGATTTGTCAGTTTCACGTTGTATTGAAAAGTTCCTTTTTCAAAGAAGAATAAAATCGATCAACAAATAGACAAATAGTTACGGAGTTGTACAATAAAACCCTCTTCTTCAGAATATGCTTCACCAATTGTTTTAAGTGAAAAACGGGCAGAACAACTCATTTATGAGTGGTCTTTAGGAAATTAAATAAGATGATTAAAGAATCGACACCAAAAGCTCAGGTAGCAGAAGTTTTAGATTATTTAGGAGAAGCGAACGTTTTCTCAAAGTTATTCTTAAACAGATTTTTTCATATTTCTTCTGAGGAAAAGTTTACTAAATATTTGGCATTTATAAGTTACCAGTTTATTTCAAATATTTACTTACAATGTGTTTTGGAATTTAATGAGAGATAATACTGTTGTCTAGTTTATGTCGATGATTTTATTATACATGCGCGTGATGAAGTTTTACAAAAATTATAAAGTGTTTTTGCAGTAGTTTACAAGTAATACGAGTTGGAGATTAATTTTAAAAAAATGTCAATTTCTTAAAAGAAAAATATAATGTCTTGAATATATTATTAAGGATGATACGATGATTCAACCCTCAGCTGAAAAAACAATCACGGTTCAAAATTTTCCCTATTCCAAAAATCTTAAACTAATTCAGAGCCTCTTAGGTCCTTAATGGATACTTTAAAAAGTATTCTTGAAGTATTCAAAAATTGTCAAACTGTTAAGTGATCTTCTTCGAAATTTAGTAGAACTTAAATCTGGAGTATATCAAAAAGAAGCTATCTATAGATTAAAAGACCTTGTATGAACAACTCCTGTTCTGCCTTTTTGTTGACAAAGAGACCCACTAAATTATCTATTGAATATCCTAGCAAATATTACAAATATGTTGCTGATATACAATGAATTTTTAACAGTACTACAAGCAGAAGTACTAAATACTCAACTCATTATAGGAATCAAAATGAAAACCTCAGATGATATGAAAATCTTAGAAATTATCGAAGAAAAAGAAACTAAAATTTTTATAAAGGTTAGAGATGATATTCAAGAAGATGCATAGGAATTTTAAACATCTAAGAATAAAATAAAAATATTCATGACAAAAAAGAAGAAAGACCTAAGTGTACATCATTTATGACTTAGTGGCTACACAACACTCACAATCCAAGAGTGGTTTAAAGTTAAGACATAAATTCTTTGAACCATATCGAATAACTAGAAAAAAATGTAAAGATCATTATCAGATGCAGAAGGTTGGACATCATGAATGCCCTAGCAATTCTTCTACGGCTGCAGATCACATGAAGCACTAGACTGTTCGTATTTCAGTTCTAGCTAACTGTGTACTTCTTATGCGTCCTTTGTTTTTTCTGTTGTTTTATTTTCAGATTAAGTGACGGAATCTCATCTATGTATCTGAGGTCGAAAACGTGGGTCTGGATGCCGACGTGTATAATCCAATGTCATAACTAGATGTCGCTAGATACTAGCGAGCGAGCTTCGCGCATGCTCCCAGAATACAGAGAGTCAGCGACGAGTAAGTTAAGTTATAATAAGGGAAAAAGTTAGCTTGTATTACGAACGTGAGCAGGCGTAACACCCATCATTGTTTTAATATAATCTTGTTTATCAGTGCGAGAAGGCACTACAAAAAAATAAATATGCCTTTTTAAATGTTATGTTTGCTCATTATGTGTATAGTAATCAAAGTGTGTCCATTTTAAAACTATGTGTTGCTTAATCATCCATCTACACACTCTACAT
>JAPDSC010051890.1:10964-21747 GCA_026290005.1 Latrodectus geometricus | reverse complement strand
TTTTTTTATAGCTGCCACCCCCTCCCCAATATATCGCCCTGTCCCTCCAGTATGTTACAGATTGTATATGGGTGTTGTAACATTCAACTGCGGGGTAGATACACGGGAATTATTAGAGTAGGAGTCGGCACTCGTGTAAAAGACGGTTATTAACGTTTCCTGTACTGAAGTGTGTGCGGGCTGCCGCTGAAGCGACCAAAGCCCATGGGCGCTACCACCTCTCTTTATATGGTATTTTATATAATAGTATGTGTGAAAACGCTTTTTTTGTTCATAGGGATGACTCAATATAGATAGACACGGCTCTTAACACGTAATTACTATTTCACAGATCCTTTGTACTTTGTTATCGAATTCACTAAGAAAAAAAAACTTTTTCATTGTCATCACTAACCTTTGCACTTCCTCAATTTAAAAGTTCATATCAAAAATTGAAGGGTACGGTTAAGGATAAGGTGGTTCGTCATTTTGCTAGTACCATTTCTGAAACTCAAATGCGTCTGTAATTAAAGTTGAGAGAGCAGGAAGATTGTGTCGCAATTATTGGCTCTTGATTGTTTTTTGTAGACTAGGATCCACAAGCTGATTTTGATTTATGTATAATTCGACAAATAATTTAATGTATTATTATAAAAAAGCTTTTAGATTTATTCTAGATCTACAAAAAATTTTAAATCACCTTTTCAACATGTGTGCATAATTAAAAATCATTGCAAATCAGGCTATTAATAGTAAAATTTTCTGTGTAAAATGCAATAAAAAATGTCACTTTCATATTACCAATGGTATTCTGTAAGGAATAGTTTCAGAAACTATGTTAAAATTTATAGATTCTCCAAGAATCAAACTATCAGCATATGCATCATTACAAAGTCCACGTTTACATTTAATATAAGCCATATAAGTTTAATATCAACGGATAAAATAGATGCACTTTCCGTTATCTAGAATAATTTTGCAATGTGATAGTTATTACATTACATTTAATTCTTACCTTGTACTTCATACAAATATTTAATATTCTGAATAACATAACTAATTGAAAAAGAAAGACGAGAGGAAACATTTAAATCTAGCTTCAAAATTTATTCTGAAGTTGTTTATGATAATATGATTTCAACTTTTCACAGTTCAGTAAAAAAAAATATTTTCTTAGATATCAAAAATGACTAATATGTACTTTTTATCATTATTAAACTATGGAAAGACATCCGCAGGAAGTTATTATTGCATTTCTTAACAGAATTTTTATGGAAAAAATCTGTTTATTTCATAGAATTCAGTATTTATTCATTATATAGAATTCATTATATAAATTATTTAAACAAAATAATCACCCTTACAGTGAAATATCTTCGTACTTTCAATCTGTCTCCAAAAATGAAAATATTCAAAAAGACAGGAATTTTTTGAATGTTTACATTTTAATGTTCTCACAAAAGATTTTTATTCGAATGATCTTGCTAAATTTGTTTGAACTTTTAATAAATATTTATGTTCATGTATATTTATGATACTTTTATTTCGCAAAAAAAAAAAAAAAAAAAAAAAAAATTATATTTCTAATCAAATATTTTCCTATTTTGATTCGTTTTTAATGAACATTCACTGAAGGAAGAACTTTTCCTGTAAAACTACGAAAATTATACTTCTTGCATTCGAAAACATTGGAACTGAAAAATACAAGAAACGATACTGAATGAAAATGATGCATTCTATGGAAAATATACGTATAATTTTACTTGAAGAAAATCTTGTTTTGCTTTTCTTACTAGCAAATGAGCCTTTCTTCCTTTCTTTTCGTGAAACGAAAGCATTTTTCTTCACTGTATCCGTCTGCGGATGATAATTGAATCCATGTTTGAAATCTTACAAAAGAATGAAAGATTAAATATCACTCGAGGATGACTTTATTCATCAAAAACGGATCCGATTGTTTGCTGGATTTGTTTTCTTTAGAAGAATAATCTAAGTATTATATCGTTATTAACTGAAATTGCCCATTCTTTTGCCATTGTGTCCTTTTAAACGCCTCATCCACATGGAAACCACTTAGGTAAACAGGATCCAAGTAATAGCAGTGCGCTAGCACCACACGTTCATCTACACTTCATTTTTTTATTTGGGATGCCTCATCTGTTCCAACATTTACTCTTATCATTTAGAGAGGGGAATTAGCCACAATCTTATTCTCGCATCTGTGGAAGATGCCACTAAATAAATTATCGATCTTTGTTCCGGAGTTGGGGCACGTTCGAAATGAAGATGAAACCCACAGCTGTCATTGATGTAGGGTATTTATTTGTCGACCCCTGTAATTTCTGCCCAATTAGACGCGGCAGAGGTGTGAAGTCATTTGCACCAGATGGCGCCCAAATCATCATCACGAATAATGCGGACGTTTGCAACACGCGGAGAATTTGAATGGGTCATCTCTACAGGAAAATGAATTTCATATAATTTTCAAATCCCTGCTCCGCTATTTTTTTCCCTATTTTTTTCTGATTTCTTTTATTTTGAATTTTGTTACATAATTTTTGGTCTTCAGTTGTTTTTTATGAGAGAGCATGTGATTTGAAATTATAATAAGAGCTAAAATATGCTCAAAGTAATCATAATATAGTATAGTAGTTAATCAAAAAATAAGCCAACTATCGCTTAAAACTATTTTATGAATATGGCAATCACAGCTATTCTTACGTGACCTATATTATACTACCATTGATTATTAGTAATAAAATGTCTCCATCGAAAAAATTATAGTTTTTAATAGAATTTACCTGAAAGAAAAATTATAGAAAGCTAAAATTATATAATGTAGTAATATTTTTATAGAATACATAAAATTTAGAAACCATTTGACTTTTAAAAATCTGCTTTAAGTTAGAAGAGAATCTACATATTCTTATTCATTATATATTATTTCAATTTAATAAGATTTGGGACTGGATTTTCATATCTTTTATACGTTTTGAATATTATCTTCTTCTAACGCTTACATATTATTGTGTAATTTAGTAAGAATAAAGATTCAAAAGGAAAATATAATGATTATTTTTAATGGCAATAAACATAATAATGTGTTCATTTATTAACTGAAATATGTACTGAAAAATAAACAAAATTTCTGTGAATGTTTCAGCATAAAAATATAAAATAAGGGAATAAATTCTGAAAAATTTAGCTACATATATTTCCGTTTATTTAATATTTTAACGATATAAAAATTGACAAGTAAAAAAAATTCATAAATTGTAATAAAAATCATATAGGATAATTAAAATGTTGAAAAAAAATTCAAATATTTTAATTTCACGATAAAATATAAATTAGTAATTCTTTAAATATATAATTCGGAATTTTCATTTTAAATTATAGAATAAAAAAACAATAGTATATAAATAGAATGAAAGAAAAAAAGTGGGAAGTATAAAAATAAAGTATAACTATGAATAGTAATCTAATAATTACTAACTTTAATATAAAAACAGTTTTTCTCTTGTCTTTTTTATAAATTTAACTGAAGAGAGATAATATATTATAATGAAATTACATTTTTCTTTCTACATTTCGAAGAATTTTATTAAAATTTTACCTTTGAACATTACTTGTAGACCTATATTTATCATCGTATCCATTTTAATCGAGTTCCCTCATGCAAAGTGGTTTTAAGAAAAGCAATGAAAAAGAAGGGGGAAATTTCACAATATTTCATGCTCTAAAAAGGTTTCTATGCCACAGATACCCGGATAATATATGAACGAACACAAATATTAGCTATGATTTGAAATGATTTATGAAATCACTGATCAAAAGTTATAAAGGAGAAAATGAAGAAGTGACATACCTTAAAATATAAATTGTGTTTTGCTATTTTTATAAAAAAAAAAATCTGAAACATATATCAAGTTGATTACACAGCAGGATAAGTCACGTAATACTTGTTATTTATCGGTTTATCTCTTTCTCGCTGATTCTTTCTTGTCAAATGAAAAAAATTCTAAAAAATTTCTACGTATCAAAAATATTTTATCATTTAAAATTAAAGTTTTATCATTTTTTTATATTAAAGTTAAATGCTCAATAGGGAGTCTTTTTCAGGATAAGACTTTTGTAATTATTTACATTTATAAAGATATTAAGCAATAAGGTCTACTTATGTATAAAATTAAGAAAAAAGGTTTTTAATTAATATATCCATATACTCAAGCTAAAGTCGCCCACAGTGTCTAGTGAACAGAGACAGGGAGGTACTCTGTTCGAATCCCATTTAGTATTTTTCTGCATTCACAGTTATGAAAATAATAATCCATAAGAGTAAAAAATTATGAAATGGAAAACTGCAGTACAGAGAAAAGCGTATAAAATACCTAATTATCTATTTTTAAAACTTATAGAGTTATATAAGCGAATAGAAAGAGAAAAAACTATTGCATTATATTGTTTTACATAGTCTTAAAAATTTGACTAAAAAAATTGAAAAATTATTTCAATAAATTCCTTTACAAAATTGTTACATGAAATATTGTGACGAATTTATGTATATTTCTTCATCAACTTATATAATTTTTGCAATAATAACTAATTGCTGTTATATTTCTTTTTTTTAGGTAAGTAAAGATTATTGACTTTGACTTTAAAGGATATGATATATATATGAAGATATGTTGGTAATATATCGTTCATTATTCTTTAAAAATACACAAAAAAATATTTTTTTAAACAGTATGAAAGTAATGTACATAATATATTAAATACATAATATTATAAATAAAATATACATAATATTTTAAATAAATCCAAAAAAGTTTTTTTTCTTATGGAAATATAAAATTTTAAAAAAATACTTATAATTCTGTAAATTAATATAGAGTAAAATCTGGAATAGAGTGTTAAATTCATTTAAAATTATCACACACACACACACAAGAAAAAAAAAATTTTGAATAAAGGCATTTTCACTCAAATCTTAACTAAAGTTTAAGGTAGCTTAATGAAAAATCTAGAATAGCTTAAATAATTTTAAAAAATCTAAAATATTTTTACTGTATATAATTTTTGGAATCTACAAATGCATCTCATAAAATAAATTTATTTGATTGCTAAGAAACATTTTCTCTCGCATGACCTTACTGTAATATACAAACCAAAAAATTTCGCCAAATAACGTAATTTTGTGAAATATTTAAATTTGCACGAATAAGAAATTCCAGTGCTACAGCGTCAGAAACAAATATCACAAACGAACTTTACATTCATAAATTTTTTAAGTAAATATAATAAGCAATTTAAAATCTCCCCAAAATTAATTTTGGCGAGATTTAAAAATTAGAAAATATGGACGAATTTAAACTTTCTTCCCTGCAAATTTTGAAATTTTAAGTTTTTAAAACTCTGAAAAGAAAGATTTTGGAAAGAAGAAATTTCTTGATGTTTGGATATTTTATTTAAGCTCTTAATTCTTGAGATGCCTGAAATCTGAATAATCTAGATAAGCTCAGGCACATTTAACATAAAAATAGAGCTCATTTTTAAGAGTTTAGCACAAAACGCCAACATTTTAAGATAACGAAAAAAGCTGATATGATGTCTGACTGAGGCCTGTGTGAGCAACAAGAAAACAGAAGAGAATCAAAATGCTCCTCTTAAAAAAGTTCGTTCAACCTCCATTTAAGTACAGTGTTTTTCTAAGATTTATACTAGTGTAATTGAAATCATATCTGTGGCTCAGGGACTGAGATATTTATGACCGGGAGAAGGAAATAAAAAGTTTGCTTGTATTCCTAAAGTCACGAATTATTTGCATTATTTTTATGGTTCCTCGCAAGATGGCGGCCTTGATTTATTGCTCCCAGAAAGAAATATCGCATTCCGATTGTGTAGTGCCATTTTTTTCTTCTACTTTTGGAGCCTCTCTTTTGTACAGAACTTAAAAAGGTGCGATTTGTTTCTAATAATGACGAATCGATGTGCATTTAACTAAAGAAGGCCTCGCCGTTCGTGTAGCAGCTATCGGAGATGGATGCTGCAATTGGAAATTTCGCAACATAATTTCGCCATTTCTGGAATTTATTCATGAGAATCCAAATAGTTTCCGCTCGGCCTTAAGGTGAAAATTAAAGAGATGATTGCTTGGGTAGACTTTTCTCTATAACCCTCAACAGATATCGAGTCTGCATATTTAAATTATCAACTAAAAGAATTTTGTATGTTTTCGATATCGTAACTATTTAAAATTTCTAAACTGTATGCTTTCAGTTTAAAGAACCTTTAAAAATCTTAATGAATATAAGTCTAAAACATTTTAATTAACATAAAATGTTGTAGGATTAAATTTTTATACATAATAAACCAGTTAACATAATTTACAAGTTTATGCATAATGTTACATTGATTAAATACACATACCCTTAAAAACTAATATGTATATAGCTTTGAAATGTTAATGGGCTTAAAATGTTGAAGCAATAAGAACATTTATTTAAAAATAATATTGATATGATGCTCGAATAACGAATCTTTAAAAAAAAAAAAAAAAACAATAACACTTATGTAACTATATCTTAATAGTCGTAAAATGTTAAAGCACACACATCATACTGAAAAGATATTAAAATATATGAAGTTCGCGATGTCTTGATTAATTTCTTATCTTTGTTCAAATACTTCAAAATTTTATTTTCAATTTCTGAAAACCTTTAATGTTTTTACAATGTCAAGAATCTTCTATTTCTGTATGAACACGTATTTATATAATATTAGTGATGAGAAATGGAAACTCTCTCTTTGCCTAAAGATTTGAGATTCAAAAATCCAAAATTTTAGTTCCTTTTACTTAAAAATCTTGAAGAGTTTAATTCAAAATTTGAGCAAGAATATTTATATGACTTTTCTTATAAATATTTATGTGTGCAGTAATATGTATTTGAATCTCATGGTTATTCAGAATTTTGAACCAGAAATTTATATTTATTTCGCTTTTTCCAGTCACTTTATTAAAACTAAACTCTCTGTGGCAGGATAACCCATCGGGGGGGGGGGACAAGACCTACTGTACCCATGTATGTTTGCTCTTGACTGAATCTCTCTTGGGTATTGACCAAATCTCTGGGTGCATAGCATATATTCCGGTTCTCAAGTATACTTGGTACTAAGTGTTCAGTGCCCAAACATACTTGGTACTCAGTTTTATCGATCCGCTGAATGGATGAAAGGCAGAGTCGACTTTTCCCAGTCTGAGTATCGAACCTAGGACCTATGCTTTGGGGATGAAAACTCTATCACTACGCCATCTGGCTTTATACATGATTAATACAGAAATAATTCTATATCACCATGAAAGTTTGTTCATAATTTAATTAATGGGATTTAATTCGTAATATTTATGAATGAAGATAAAAAAAATATGACCGATACATTTTGTAAGAAATATTTAGGTAAAAGTACGAAAATTATTATAATTAATTCGGTGCCTTAGAAGAATTGTAATTAAGAATATGCAATTAAGTAAATGAATAATTATCAATAATAAAGTATTTTATAAAAGATCTGCAGGCCAACTCAACACTTATTAAAGATCTCTTCAAGAGATCTAAGCATTTTGAACAAAGCTAAGAATATTTATTAACTTAGTTAAATATGTATTACAAAATAAAGTATTGTGAGATCAAAACAAATCTTATTAAGTCTTTTATTTAATACGGTGAAAAATTTAATTCCAATTTGAATTTTTTCATGACGTCGAAAAGTTTAAAATCTTTCTTAAAAGACTTGTTTAGATATAATAGAAGCAAAATGCTCGAATCATTTATTTCTTGAAAAACATTTGAGTTTCGATAAAGTTTTTCTATATTTAATTAAGTATTATGAAGAGTTTAATCACACATGGGAAATCGTTATTTTTAATTGAAAATATTAATTTTCAAATAAAAATGAGGCTGCTATTCAATCAATGTTATTTCTTATTAAATTAATTTAATATACTGCCATATGATTAGGTTTGCTTATTATTTTAAATTTACTTTAATCATCCAATGGCTGAATTATCTGAAACTGACGGCTTAAATCTGATTCCGAAAGATTTCAATATCCACATTCCGGATGTGGATTACAAATACCCACATTCGAAAGGCAACTGGAACAAAATGTGTGTGTATTAAAATGAAAGGTAAAAACCTAATTGACTCAGTAATCAGTTCAGAACTGCGCTCTCGTTGTAGTATCTCATTAATTTTTTTTAAATTAAGCATAAAAAAATTAATCTTCCTTTTTGTAAATTAATATTTATTTTTATATTAAAAAAATAACAGTTTTCATCTTTTGAAGAACAAAAATAATACATTATAAGAGAAACATATGATCAAAATATTACAAAAAATATTCAGTTTTATTCGGGTACATTTATTCATTGTAAACAATGATAAAGACGAAAGAAGGGATTATATAAATATATTATATTCAGTTTTGTAATGAATTCAATGATGTATTGAAATGGGATGAAATGTATATAAAGAAACGATGTTGCAGGTTTATAATGTATAGTATTACATACTACTGAAAATGTGTGAAATATACATATGTAATCATTCAAAATCAAATGCATGATACAATGTGAATTCTAACTTTTTTTATAACATTAAACCTAAATGATTATGCAAAATTTTTTTTTATGCTTTTTAGTGATGATGATATGTTTTGTTGCTTGTTGTTGTAGACTAGTTGTAGTAGTAGATTGTATATATATATATATATATATATATATATATATATATATGTAGACTATTAAATCATAATTATAAAATAAAAGTTCTTTCAGTTCTAAACTTTAATTTCTATATTTCTAGTCACAAATAGGCAATATAATGCAGGAAGTGTTGCTATTTATTATTATATATTGTATACAATTTATACTTAAAATTTACTTTAATTGGATTTATTTGATGTTTCAAACATTTGAAATGTATTTCAAACTTGCTCATGTGACAAAAGGTTTTGAAAACACATATATAGACTTAATATAACACTCTTAATAACACTCAACAATAAAATTGAATGATTAACTTCTAGAAATATAAAAAAAACTGTTCGGATGCAAAAATATGAAGAAGTTGTTATCATTATTATTATTATCAAAGACTATTTCGTAATTCTCTCATGATACATTGACATGAATTTCATGGTTTATTCCAAATTAATTTATTTTTTGTTTTTATAATTAATAGTTAGTTATAAAATGCATGAGTGAAGAATAATATTCACTTATTCTTCAGGGGACTTATGCGAAGGAAAACTAAAAATAAGAAACAAATTAACTTATCTTTTTTTAATTTTAAGAAGTAATTTCTTTTTATCTTTTATTGGACTTTTCTTATTATACTAGGCTAATTTTTCTTTTTGTCTTTAATATTAATCCTTAAATCAAATGTTAAAGTGTTTGAGTTTTATTAATGCGAATATTAAATGCGTCTATTTTAAAAAAAAATTTAATCAAAACTCAGACACGAAACTAAAAAATATGAAATACATTATAAGATTGTGCCTTACTTAAATATTCGTTTTTAATTGTACAAGAAATATTTTCGTGTATTTCTTAAATATTTTCTAACCGAAAAAATAAAACAGTTTGTTTACTAAATGACGCGCTTTCAGTTCTTTAAAATATCTTATGAGCTTACTTCGAAATCTTCGAGGAAATTTTAGAATAAAAAATATTTTTAAATAATTATTGATAAAAATTAAGGTGTTCAATATTCTTGACAACATATAGTTATCTCAAAATTTATTTAAGCTGATCTAGAAGCTTAAAATTATAGACATAATTTGGAATATTTGAAATATTGTCTGCTTTAAAATTAATTTCAATAAATTGTTATATAATTCAAATTGTTTTGTTAGTGTGTGTTCGTAACCATAGCAACGACGAAATTTTTATACATTTTAAGAATCAGGTATAGATACAATTTTTGAGATTCAAATAGAAATTTTCATTTTGACAGTAATTTTTATTTCTGGATAAGATATTTATCTTGATAGGATTTGTAATAAACTTGTTTAAATCTAATGCATACATGTATTCTTGAAAATGTAACGTTTACTCAGAAATTTTTCTCTTCAGCTAAAAATCCTTCTCCAAAAATGTCTTCTTTTTTCTTTCAAAATGTGTTTATTTAGATAGCTAGTGTTTGATATATGATAATTCTGTTATAAGAAAAAAAAAAGGTGATAACAAACCTTTTGAAAAATGTTTTGTGAAATTGTTAAATATCAAAGTTTAATGCCTATGATATATATTACAAGTCATTTGAATAAACAAGAAACTTTAAAATGTTAAGCAATATATAACATAGTTTCAATATTTACATCAATTATAATTGCTTTATTTGTTAAATTGAATTAAAAGTAGTTGTTTCACTCGAATTTAAATAAGGTAAATTTATTCAACTTTTTATTTTTGTTTTGTTAAAGTCAAATTCTGATATAGATATTTATTAACTTTATAAAAATACCAATGATACCAAAAATTATTTTATTCGTTTGAATTCAAATTTACTAACTCAATAAAATAATTACAAGTATTTGCTAGTAAATTAATCAAATAATTAACTATGTTTATAATGAGTGATATGGAAGCAAAAAATCAACAAAATCATGAAGAGTTTATTTACATTAAAGCAATATAATTCTCCTGTCCAAAAAAAAAAAAAAAAATTAAAGACTCGTTTCAAAATATTTAATAAAACTTAATCTACCTTTTTAGTTGATTAAATATTTATAAAAAATGTTA
>JAPDSC010051890.1:0-10954 GCA_026290005.1 Latrodectus geometricus | reverse complement strand
AAAAAATTGCATTCTTTCATGAATCTCTGGATCTGCTTAAAAAATTGAATTCTTTCATGAATCTCTGGATCTGCTTAAAAAATTGCATTCTTTCATGAATATTCATAAAAAGTTTTATTTCACGTATATGAATCTAATTAACATTGCGTAGCAGAGAGCCTAACAGGCTCTCTGATACACAATGAGCTGAAAAATCATTTGAATATCAACCCCATTTTCCTCCAGACGTTTTCATAGGAAGGTGGTCGTACCAACCTCAATAGATTTCTATAGATAAACCACAAACAACCTCAATAGATAAACCACAAACATAACATCCATCTTTGTTGTTCGACAGAAGCTTGGATCATGCCTTGGATCTTCCTCTTAAAAATCGCGGACCAGTCATTGGTTAAATATTCTTGATATAAATCTACCTAAGCACATCAAGCAGAATGATAAATATTGTTAAATCTTACGATTTTAAATTTCCTTCTGTAATTATGCGTTATTTGATAATGTTCTAAAATTTGCGTAACTACTAGTACTGTTATGAGGTACCTGAAACTAAAATATTACCATATTTATTTCTTTTAGAATAACAGGGTTGTATAATGTTAACTGGAAATGAATCAAATATATAAAACCATAATTATTATATAATATTCGTATGTCGGATATTTTTTTCTTTTATAAGCATCCACACCACTTTAACAACAGTGAACCAATGCAGTAGCACTTGATCTTGTATAGTAAGCATTTAAAATTTACCATGACAATATACAATTTGGCTTAAGAAGAAACTTGATTTCTTTCTGTCATAAGAATGGTGCTCTTACCATACTGCAATTAGCCATATTTAATTCACTTTCATATTTATATAATGACAGAAATATCCGTAAAAAGATTTCGAGATGCTAAAAATGATTAAATAATCACAGTAATAATGGAATGAAAGGCACCGTGACCTTAAAAAGATTTCTCAAGATGTAAATTAAAAGTGCAATGAATATAAATTTAAATTTTTCTACATTACATAAATTAATGATAAGTGACAGTTGACTACACGAGCACCTCCACCATGGCGTGTAAACTGCATGAACACAGATTCCACCCGTCATGGATCATCCATGCGAAATGCAGCAACTTGAACTTAATTTCAAGGTAAAAGAAGACAGCGCGTTCGAGAGTTTTTCTATTTTATTCAAATGCTCGTCATGTTCCAGGTTTCGAATTGCCGAAGAAAGTGTTCTGCGGTTTGTAATTAGGGCTGTTACGGGTGCCACCTTTCCTCTCATAGGATGTAACGACATCACGCATGCGGTCATAAATCAAGTATTGCCCATTACGCATGCGCCTTGCGTCGGATCGCCTACTTAAGGGAACGTACAAGAATCTATTTCTGTAGAGAAATAAAATATTGCCAGTTTCCTACCATCTCAGCTGAAAATTTTAGCGTTATTAAACTTACATTTCCTCTGATAATATATATAAATTGGAGTTATCTGAAGAATTTATGTCTTTACATTAAGATTTCATGTAAAGTTTTGCTTTTCAAGAACCAATTTTCTTATCTTCATCATCTTAGAACTAATTTTAAAATATTTGCTTTTTCAATTTGATCCATCATTTGGCATTTTAATCCTATAAATTTATAAACATTCTTTTTTGAATTGTTGCAACAATTTCAGTAAATGATAAATATTATATTTACAAAGTTTTTATAATATTAAAACAGTTGCTGCATATTCTATATGATACTATTGTTATTTAAATTATTTTTTTGGCTAATGTAGTTCTAAACGAAGTCACTAATCTTTTCAATGATATTTTCTATGTTTCAATGGTATTTTCAATGATATAATTATGAAAGAATTACATTTGAGAAAAATGCTTGCAAGGAGCTATTCCAAGCACAACTCTAGAACAAATTTCAAATAAAAAATTAAATATGTATCACACACATAATCTTTCGAAACCACAAAAAGCGAAATACAAAATTAAAATAAAAAAGTTGCTGCAGATTCTGTAGGATAGTATTATTATTATTTATAATATTTTTTTAGCGTTAGCTTAAACTAAGTCATTTATCTTTTCAATGAAACATTCTATGTAATAAAAGCAGAATTACATTTGAGAAAAATGCTTGCAGGGAGCTATTCCAAACACAAATCTAGAACACGCTTCTTCAAATAAAAAATTAAATATATATCACACACTTATTATCTCGAAACCCTAAAAAACGAAATACAAAACTAAAATAAAAAAAGTTGCTGCAGATTCGTAGGATAGTATTATTGTTATTTAAATTATTTATTTTTTGGCGTTAGTTCTAAACTAAGTCACTTATCTTTTCAATGATATTTTCTATGTAAGAATATGAAAGCAGAATTACATTTGAGAAAAATGCTTGCAGGGAGTTGTCTTAAGCCCAAATCTAGAACAAACTTCAAATAAAAAATTAAATATATATCACATACATAATGTCTCGAAACTTAAAACTAAATACAAAATGAAAATAAAATGTCATAGTTTGAATATAAACTTTCCTGTCAACTATTTTGATTTCATCAAATATATAATGAATTTGAATTCGAAAACTAGTCCTCGTAATGAAATGAAACAGAAATTATAGCCTAGAATTACAGATGAAATAAGTAATGTAATCATGTAAGACTACCTTGCCAAACAAAGCATATCGATTTATTTAATAATGAATTATTTGGTTTTATTATATTATTATAACATTATTTATCCATATTATTTTAACATAATTTACTGCAGTTTTTAATTAAAATCATTTGTAATGAAATCTCGTATATTTCCCCAACTTAATTTGACTTTAAATTGACTTCAAAATATGGGTTAATATACCATCATTTTTTAATGTCTCATTTTTATAATTTTCGGCTTACGAGAGCAAAATGCCAATTTGTTTGGTAAAAAAAAAAATAAAAATTTCATAGTTTTATCTTAACAAATGTTATATTTAAAAATGACCCAAATTTTGTTTACAAATATTAACAATAGGGGTAATTTGAACTTCAAATAAAGAAGCTTTCTCTTATACAATATTGTAATTCAAGTATGTTTTTATTAATTTATGTAAACAAAAAAATTTATTTCTTTTTTGAATGTTAATAAATGTAGATTGTAAACGAATGCTTGATTTCTCTAATTCTTATTATGTGAATGCTTTCTTTTAATTATCTTAATTCTTAATTATTTCTTACTGTACACAAAATGTCTACTAGTATTTGAAATACAATTTGAATTTATTTTACTTTAAAAGCATGGTGAAAAAATAGTATAAAGATTAATACAAATATTAAGATTAAAACTTAATACAAAATAAAAGAAATATTGTGAAAGAAAATATCCTATAAAGTAAAATTATATTATTTTTCTATATGTTTAAACGTTCAATTTAGATTGAGTCATTGTGATATACTTCGAAAACCACATACCTCAAAGTACTAAAAATATATATTATAAAGAAGCGGAAAATAATTCCTTATACATTTATTCTTTAAAAATCAATGAAGCATTTTTATTTGATTTTTGATTTGAAAATATTGATTCAAAAATCAAATAAAAATATTCGACATACAGAAATTAAAAAAAAATATTATTTGAAAATTAAATTTAGATACACAAAATGCGATACTGGGAAAATATACGATATATGATAAATTATTATATAACAAAAGTGTGGTGTAAGATATTGTACTAAGAAAAAATATCTTGCCCCTTTATTTAAAGTTGGTGTTAGAAAATGCGAAATTTAGAATTGGAGATTTGAATGTTTTAATTGTAATATTTTGTATTAAGTTTCCTGAATATCAATTTTATTTCATGTAATTAAAATATTAATGGTAATAGTAAGCAAAAATATATTTTAATAATTAATAAAGTTTGACGTAACTTATATAGAAATAATGAAAAGACTCTAAAAATTTTCAATTTTGAGAGTAAATTTCAATGTCATTTAAAAGTATATTCCTCTTTTAAAAAATTTATATCTTTGAATTCATATTATACTTGGCCCACAGAAAGATTTATTGAAGAAGGCCTAAAATGGTCTTACGCCTATGTAACGCAAATCTATTTGCATTATCGAAGCTTTATAATTTTCATCTTCACCAAAAAATAAGTAAAATAATAACTATTGAAAAATAATTTTGTTCATTTATAATGTTGATAAATAATGTTTTCCGATATTCAGGGTTGTTAAAAAATGCATTAATATTTGCATACATATTTCAGAGCTACCCAGTGTTGCTTTTTGTTAGTCATAGAAGTCTTGAAAGAAAGGATAAAGAATAGACAAATTATGAACTCTTCAATTTTTCGAAAGACCCATTAACTTACTGAGCTATTATTTATTTTATTAATTTTTTTCAATATTCATGTATCTATAAAATACTTATTAAACTCTTGATTTTTTAATATAAGAATTTTTCAATAGTTAATGGTAATTAATACATTATTTATAATTATGATCGTGTAAGAAAATACAAAGCATTTATTAGATGTATTGAATATATAACAAAATATACTTAAAATACTCCATGCTATAAAAATAATAAATTTAAAGTTTTAGCAACAAAAAATTTTCTTTTTCAAACTTTTCTTGGAATTAATTTATTAAATTATCTAAATTTTGAAAAATTAGGACTTATTCACAATTGTCGATGTATACTTTCAACATAGCAGTTACAATTGTTCAAGAATACTAGACTATACATTTTAAAACCAATCTGATCCTAAATATAAAAAAAAATAGATTGGCATTTAGATAATCTTGGCTGGAATATATTCCATCAAATTTGAATATTAGCAAAATTTTAGTATCATATATTTTTTAAAAGTCCCTTTTACGTCAAATTTTAACTTTAATGTTAATCAAAAATTTAGATTTGAGGTTAGATTATCTTGAATAGTTCACTTATCACCTTACTGTGTGAGAACAGTGCCCTCTATTTTCAAAGCAAACATAAGTGTTACTTCTATATATTATGCAACACTCAACAGATTTATTGTTGTTTTGAGAAGGAAGGATGATGAAGTGGTGATCAACAGAATTTGAAAACGAAATGTAGCTGATAATTTATTTGTGATTTTTTATGACACGTTTAGTTGATATTTGTGAGTGTAGATGTTGTTAAATAAAAGTATGTTTCCAAAAGTCTGTGGTTCCACTATAATAGACACCTACAGTCTGAAAGTTAGCTAAATATTCAAGTATCTAATCTGATAATTTGAATGTTAATCAAGCATTCAGATTTGCGATTCAGATGCTCAGAAATTCTTTTTTCAAATACGTTTACTTGCTACAGATCGCTGCATGTTTTATTCATTGAACTCTGATTATTCAGGCGTTAAAAAAGAATATAAAAGTCTTCTCTTTGAAGGATAACTCCAATTTTCTAAAATATATCATCATTGATCTCAAATAAAGGAACATAAAAGACGTTTTTTGAAGCAAAATTGATATTTAAAATAAAATATAAACGTTTTTTATTTCACTTGTTTTCTGTTTCCCGAGTGAAATCGTGCATTAACTCAGAAATTTAGAACTTAGTATTTCAATTGGGAAATATATTTGTAGAAATTTTCAGTAATCCACAATTTTTTGTATTTTTATACCATAATGAGGCAGAACATTTTTTAAGCTCTTAGAATTTTCTTTTTATATATATAAAAAAAATTTATAAGAAAATTACAAGAAAATTAATTGATGTTCCTCGCTTAGAGTGAGTTTTCGCAAAACTGGACGCTGAGAATAGTAGGATTATATTATTTATGTAGAACTTTTCAGTAACGTGGAGAAATTGTATCCATTTTTATATTTATTTTAGTTAAATCAAAAGAATGTTTCTGGAGCATTTAAAATTTCATTTTCATAAAAAAAGAACAATTTTATGAAAAATATAAGAAAATTAATTGATGTTGTTCGCTTTGAATAATGAATTTTCACAAAAATGGATACTGACAACATGGATTTTACATTTATACTTCAATTTTCCTAACAATTAATTGCATTCCAACTGAATTTAAGAAATATATATTTTTATAGCGAGAGAAAATATCAGCATATATTTAATTTATTATGAATTTAGGAAAAGCAGTTCTAAGGAAACGTAGATGGTGCATTTTCGAAGTGCATTTAAATTTGATATTATTACACATATTTAAGATTTAAAAAAAAAATTATAACACAAGACATTTGTAATGAGGAAGAGCGTCTTAAGCATAGATAAGCTCACATTTGGCGAATTTTTTGTTTGGCGACATAATACTTTGTTACTTTTTCTTAATCCAATCTTTTTTTTGAACCGGAAAATCTCGTTCTGTCTTTTGTCGAAGTTGCATCGAAACATATTCTTAACTATCCTGACAAATATTTCCGAGTATCTGCCTTGAAAAAGACAACAAAAAAGAACACGAGCATCAAAGCTGCATTTACACGCAGCTTAGCACTTGAAAAAAAGAAGATCTTTTGTGTCCTCATGTCAAATTCAATAAGAACAGTTGCCATAATTATGTTCCGATTGACGTGTTAATTGGGAACGCATGACTTTCCGACAATTTAATCTTTTGCCTGTTTTTTTTAATTATAATATTCTATTATCTTTCCATGATGATATATTGTGTTTCATTGTCGCTAATATTTGCTGTATTTTTGTTACTTTCATGGCTGCAACAGTATACATTGTTTGTTGTCTATTAAGAACCGTTGACTAAGCATACTGCTAGAGAGGTTTGCAAAGATGAAAACGTCATGGGCCTATAACTTAATTACCAGCCCGGCGTCTTTTTTTTTTAATAGTGACATGACTATTTGCTCCATCTATTGAAGCGAAACAAATTTACTCTCAGAAAATAATAATAATAATGTAGATAGTCTAGTTTTCTGTCCCTATCTTACTTATTTATAATTTTTCATGCTTCATTGTAATGCTTTTTTTTTTCTTTTACATTTATTGTGATAAAAATTCTATAAAATCGGAAACATTTTACTCTGTTATTAAATATGAAGTGCCGCAATTTCCTTTAATTATTTTTTTCGCAGAAAAATTCTATTTTTCCAATTCTTTTTTTTTTTTTCCTCTCATAAAAACTTATAGTAGGGTGTACTTAATTATTACCAAGGTCATGAGAGAATTTCATTTTTCTATTTATGTGACTTAGATGTTATTCCCTAAAAAAACAGCATAAATAATTTTGTTACACGTTGTTCTTTCTTAAAATTGAAAAGTGAAAAAAAAATTTAAGTTATGAAAGAAAAATTCTTCTCTCTATTTTAGTTAATCTATCATCAAATAAAACTACAAAAAAAGATAATGATTGATTTTTCAACTTAAAGAATTTGAATTAAAAGACATTTAGTAGTTTTTGAAATTTTTATTTCTATTTTTTAAGTATCATTCTTACAAATAATGAGATGATAAATTTATAATATCTTGAATATAGATTTTCAAATGTTTGATGAAGTTTTAAGCGTCAAATAAAATCCTTCAATAAGTGATGAGTTTCTTAATTTTTTAATATATTTTTTTCAATCAATAATTAATCTGTTAGCAACTGAATATAAACTTTCCCATGAGTACCACATTTGCTAATCATTTATCTGAAATGAATTTCCTTATAAAAGATAAATCCTCATAAAGATAAAAGAACAAATCTTTTGAAAATAACTGAAATCACTCTTTCGCCATAATCGATATAGATGCAATTAAATTCAACATCAATATCTTCCCTGTAAAAGTTTAACCAAAAATTATTGATTAAAATTTTCCACTTTGATTCATTATATATTCGCACAAGAGATAGGGAAAAGAAATGAAATTCACATAAGTAATTTAATAATTTCCCAAATCCAAAGCATTGACGAATTGCTAGCTGAAAGATTGGTCGTTCTGTTTTTCAGTTCAGCATTTTATGGGATTGATCGCCAACTATAGAGTGTAAATTGTAATCATTCAATAATTTAAAATGTTGATTCTAGTATAATCAACCATTGCAATTTTTCTGTTACTCATCAGCCAATCAATTGATGAGTAACAGAAAAATTGCAAGCTCATTTCACCTATGATAAAAACTAAAGTGAATTCCAATTTATGAATTTTTTAATATTTTTTATGAAACAAAACATCATGTTTTAAAAAGTAATAAGTTAAATTTCGAAAATTTGATTTATCAGTTTCTTATTTATTAATTTTTATAAAAAATTATTTTTTGACTATAATTACATTTGAGCAAAATTTCAAGAACTTCTTTTTTAAAAAATCCTGGAAAAATTTTCTTTTCGATTCATATTATAAATTTAAAATAAGCTTTCATCTTCAATTTTCTGTGAATTATAATGAGAAAGGTTAATAAAAGAAGACAATTTTGATAGATTCCAAACTGTAAGCTTTAAATTATATTTTTAAAAAATAAAATTATATTTTTATTATATACATAGTAATTATACCACATAAATAAATTCATACATATTAAATTTTTATCTTCTAAAAACGTTTTACATTAATGAAATTGTAATATGAAATGTATAAATTTACATTTTACAATTTCCTTTTATTTTACATTTTTTTAAATTTATTTTACATTTTTTAAATTTTATTTTTCATTTTACAATTTTATTAAAATGTATAACTTTACATTTTACATAAATGTGTGATTCTTTCAAAAAAGAAAAAAAAAGATAATATATTGATGAGAAAGTATTTGCTTCTCTTATCGCAAATGCTCGGTACGACAATTTTACAATTTTATTAAAGTATATAAATTTACATTTTACATGAGTGATTCTTTTGAAGAAGAAAGAAAAAAAGATGATTTATTGATGAGAAGGAGAAAAAATATTTGCTTTTCTTATCGCAAAACTCGGTACAACTGCTCAAAAGGGCAGATTATAACGTTAAATTAAACTGAAATTACAATATTGCCACACACATGCACTCATTTGAGATTATCATCTTCTATTTACCGAGATCTTTAAGCAGTCATACCTGATACGACGCACAAAACAGAAAGAAAAGTCTGAGGATCTGAGTGACATTTACGACTTCTTCAAGGGTGCACTTTCTCAGGGAGTTTCAGAAAAGCGGAGGGACACGGGGGTGCCTGACATTCTGGAGGAAATATTTATGATGGGATGTTCCGAGGTGACGTTGATTCCTATATCGCCCTGTTAATCTGTGGAGCTTCCGCCAAGTAGAAGACGTCATAAATTTTCGCGAGTTATAACTTGCTTTCTAAAATGTGGTTAAGCAGGGAAGCCTCTAAAACACGTGTTCCTCGTGTCGTGCGGGAGATTTTATGGCTT
Organism: Latrodectus geometricus; assembly: GCA_026290005.1. Lineage (NCBI taxonomy): Eukaryota > Metazoa > Arthropoda > Arachnida > Araneae > Theridiidae > Latrodectus > Latrodectus geometricus. The sequence goes on along the minus strand of JAPDSC010051890.1, from coordinate 1,641 downwards.
AATGAAGTTTGGACAGTTCGACGCAGAAGTTCTTTTAGACAAGACCGTCTCTACGAAGAGAAACCCATGTTTGAAACTGACTCCAAGTTAACTACCTTTGCTTATTCATCAATGGTAAAATGCTTAACATTCACCAATCTAAAGTTTACAAAATTCAAATAATTATGATTGAAGATTGTCTTTAATATTAGTTATGAGATATTGTGTTTTGTGTTGTGTTGAGAAACATATTAGTGATTTGTTATACTTTCTCTGTTAAAAATACAAATACGAACTGCTATTAAAAACTGATTGTGTCAAAAAATAAATCTATGAGTTAATTTTTATGGGTAATGAAAGAGTTTTAATATGAGTTATATTTAAATGAATTGATACCTTGCTTGACAATAACAATAAAATATCAAAATAGAATGGTAGAAACCAATGAAACTCTGGTTATTGATAAAGATTATTTAAATTAAAGATTAATAGAATTAGTTATTAGAGAAAAGTTTCTAAAATGAAATAGAAAATTTCGTTGAGGGAAATTGATTATTTTATGGAAAATGATTTTTTGAAGATGTGTCTTGAAAAATAAAAAATACAAATAGTTGTTAGAGAGAGATAAATTTATCATTTGCCTCAAAACAAAAGATCCTGAATTTGATACTGGATTGTTGTTGAGCAGTAGGACATAGATATTGAACTTTCGCTATCTGCTTTTTTCTGTCGGAATAAATACTTAAAAGTTTTCTTAGTTTACTATCTATCGATGGATACGGTGGATTATACAAGATCCATGAAATCTCCTTTCTTAACTCTTATACGCTATCAATATATAAATGAATTACAACAATCTTTGACTTTTAGGTTGACAACTGTGTGTTTCAAAGTATTTGCATAAGGAGTTAACCATAGTTCAGGATTATATCTTCTTTGGTTATTTTAAAGGATTTAGGTTTGACTATAGCCACTGTTGTATAATAGATGGTGGATTTCTGTCTACTTTTTGCATTCACATTTGTTAAGATAAGTGATTAAGAATCTTTTGGGGTTCCATCTTTTTAAGATATCAACCCACACTAATGTTCAAGAAAAGTCTCTTTTGAATCATACAAATTTTAAGGCAAAATATTATAGATACTATAAAAGTTTTAAAACCACTTTCATCTTTTTATTCAATCATAAAACAATACAAAAGTGACCGAAAACCGTTTTGAGCTGACCGTCTTGAATTAATTTACATTAAATCACTACCAAGATGTGATTGTTAATGAAAGTGAATGCACATCGCCATCCAGATATACTTCTCGAAAAAGAGCTTGAAGAGTCAATTCTGTCTTTTATTCCATGTTAAAGACAGAATTGTATCTTGGAGAGGGAAATATTTTTAAACAGAATCCCTGTAGTGCTTACCGTGCCCTATTAATTGGATTGTGCCTTTTGAGCGAGAGGTCCTAGCCATTGTTGAATATTAAGACATGAATGTTGCGCTTATTTTTCCTTTTTGCCTTGATGAATTTTTTGGGTTTCATGTGTTTCTACGATTGCGATGCATCAATATGACTCACGATCTATAAAAGATTTTCCCGAAAGACAAGTAAACAGTGGATACTTAAAGAAGCAGCGTCTTCAAATTGTCTTCCATAAGCCTTCAAAACA
>JAPDSC010051889.1:194461-210477 GCA_026290005.1 Latrodectus geometricus | reverse complement strand
TTTTCACTTCAGTTTCAAAATTCCATTAATTTATCTTTACTCAACGAAAAAGAGAAAAGAGCCAACACAGGGGTCAAAGTCGTCCATCACTGAATACATTACTGTTGCTTTTGATGTTTCTCACTAAAGTTACGCTTGCATACATTTTTCTTCCTCGAGGAAAAGTCATCAGTTTAAAACTGCTTTGGAAACGGTAACTGTAATGCAGAATAATTTTGGCTTAATTTGACATTTACTTGTCATTAATTAACATAAATTTTGTTTAAGAAAAACGGTTATCTATTTAAGGAAAAATGTAAAGGATTTTGTATTCAAAAATTTATATATTAAATAAGAAAATATAAATATTATAAAAAAATATATATATATATATATATATATATATATATATATATATATATATATATATATATATATATATATATATATATATATATATATAGATAGATAGATAGATAGGTATTATGCTCGAACACTTTGGTAGTTGTTATAAAAAATATTTTGATATAAATAATATTAGTAGTTATCAAGTTCTGGTATGTTATATCCAAAACTATAATATAGCACTTACGTGCAATTTTCAATAGTTCAATAAATTTGTGTCAGTGTATGGTTTCTTTGTTTTCTTTAAACATTGAACCCATAAGTTTAGTCTCATCTGACAGTACTTTAATGTACAAAATCAGATTTAGAGGTGCGTTCAGATAGAAATATAATTGTAACAAATGAGACAATAATTCAACATATGTGGTTTAAAATATGACAATTTCATGTATACTTCTTTATTAATTTTTAAAATTTCATGTGTAAATGTTTTGTGCATTAAAAATTTAGGTTTAGCCATAAACTTCGTTTAGTATATACGAAGTAAAAAAATAACTATTTATCTTTACGCTTTAAAAAATGCAATTAGAAATTAAAAATATTTTTATAACCATTTTTATCAGGAATTGCTGAAACTAATGTCATTCAAGAAGAAGCTAAATATTAGTTTGGGGAAAAAGAAATCCATTATTTTTACATGAACAGATTCGCTTTGTAAAAAGGTTTAAAACAGTTTTCATGTAGATTTTTAGGTCTTGTACGAAGCTACGACTGCTGACATGCTGTCAAGATTGATAATTTTTGATATTTTATAGACATTCTCGACGATGTTGCATCCATGCGAGGTGCATCTTTAGCATCCAAATATCCAAAAGGAATCGACGAAACCAAAATTGTGCGTAACTGGTTGTTATAGTCATATATAGGACGATAAACACCTTTCACAATTTTAGCCACCTGGTTAGCATTTCGCCATTATAAAAGAAAAACTAAAATGTATCGAATTTTCTGTTTGTTGTCTTCTATTTTTAAAACATTGTACTCATAACTGAATAAATCAAACAAAAAAACGCAAGAGAATATTTTAGTGTCAAATGTCCCCTTTCCATTGAGCATAAATTTGAAATTGTTTGATAGATACCTCACCAGATAGCGATCACTACAGACATCTACCGAAAAAATAATGGATAACTTTTTCCCCAAACTAATATAATAAAAGTGTAAGCAATGTATCAACAAATTCGATACACATTACATTCTTTTGATTTGAATCCATTCTCCTTTTAAAAACAAGGATTATTTAACTAAAAAATTTTATTATAATTTTTTTACATAACTCGTTCACGTTCTTTATATTAAAGAATTTATTTTCCAGAATAATAACTTTATCACAGTAATAATTTCTTCTTTTATTGTAATTTCTTATCCTTATATACACTACTGGCCATTAAAATTGCTACACCAGGAAGAAATGCAGATAACAAAATGATATTTATTGGACAAATATATTATAATAGAAATAATAAATGATTAAACTTTCAAAACATTTGGCTGGATAGATCCTGAGAAATCAGTACCCTAAACAACCACCTCTGGCAGTAATAACAGCAATTATAAGCGTGAGCATCGAGTCGAACAGAGATTGGATTGCATGTACAAGTACAGATGCCCATGCAGCTTCAACACGATAGCAATTTTAATGGCCAGTAGTGTAATGCAATTTTAATGGCCAAGTGTTTATTCACAAACTTAACTTTAAAGTCTTTTAGTAAAATTGTATTTATATACTCTGATATTTTGAAAATGAAAAAAAAATTATCTTTTTGTTTATTATATTTATTTTTGAATTTATTTTTTAATTTAATCACCAAATTTAAAATAATCAATTGAAAATCAATATTCTTAAATATAAAAATTCAATTGTATTTAGCCTTACACTTTAGCTAACCAGAGCCGTATAATCACACACATATATTTATATATATAGATAATAATATATTTATATATATAGTAAATTAAAGGATTTACGCATCATGCTGATAATTTTAATATATCAACATACATATTATTTTTGTATGTTGATATATTAAATACAAAAATAATATTATTTAATATAATAATATAATATACTATACTTTTTCTACTTTAAATACTTTAATAAATTACTTTGATAAATAAATTATACTTTAAATAATATAATATACTTTTTCTATTCTATTGCCAAAAGACTTAAAATGATTTTTTTATTCATTATTGAAACCTTATTTAATCTCATTACCTAAAATTAATTACTTACAATACGTAAAATTAAGGTGTTAACAGTGCATACCGTTTGATGAAACTGTTCTTGACTATATAAAATTATGCGAAATGTTTCACATAATTTTAAATTCCTGTAAATATTGACTGTAAATGATGCATACCATAATAATATGCCACGCATATCTTTTGTTTTAAACAAACTGCTAAACTTATGAGCAAAGTGGCTGTAGAGAATGTGGAGTAGTTTTTAAATCCTCCTTTCAAACATTACATTATCCACAATTCAGATACAGATTCGAAGAACAAATTGGTTGTCACTTTAGAGATGTTTGTGTGTGACACTTTCATTTATGTCTCAGTTGCCTTATTTTATTTAACTTGAGCGATAAAATAATATCCTAAATATAGTAGTATAGTAGTGGCAACTTTCAACGACCAATCTTGATCACGATTTCGATCATGCTATAATAAATTCCTCTCAGCTCTTGAAATTAACGGAATAACTTGTGTTGTTGATTTAACTGCAATCATCTTAATGAATAGTAAAAACATCGATCATCAAAGAGCTTTCAATCACCGCGCAAATAGACGTCATGTTAACAGCACCTCCTAACTAAATTAATGAATGCATGAATGCATAGGATTGAAAACTCCCATTTCATAAAAAAATATTCGATAAAATTTCTTTAATTCTTTTTTTTTATAAATAACTGCATTTTTCAATGAAATTTACAAACATATATTTCTTGTCTTCTAGTCAGTATTAGTTGATTGTTACGATAGAGATAATCTAAAAAGTGAAAGAAAGAAATTAAAATCACTTCATTATCTTTATAAATTTTTATCCCTATACAACACGAATAAAAACTGTAATCTTCTAAAAGAATAAAATTAGGTTTATTGGTATATATTTTTTCACCTTAAGTCTTCATTCTTTAAAAAATACTAAAAAAAAAATCTTAAGGATTTCCTGCTTTAATTTCTAGCATGGATAAAGAAAGACATTTTCCAGAGTTGTTGTATAGTTTAAAGTTACGCCAGTAAATCTAATAGTAATAATTTCCAGTTTTGTGGGAAGGTTCAAGAAAGTTTTGCCAGAATAGTTAGGAATTAGTTTCTTATAGTTAGCTTGTTTGTGTGATAATTCCAAATAGGGTTCCAAAAGTTAGTCTGTTATAAGAAATTAATATTAAGATTAAATAAATATAAAATTGAAACAATTATAACTAAATCATTAATATTCCACATACATAAATTGACTTTAAACCTTGATGATAGACTTTAACATATATCAGCAGTTAACAGAATCCATTTTATCCCAAAACTATATAATCATTCATATTTAGTTCTAGTATAATGGAATATCGATTTTTATGTTGCACTAAAATTGTTTACCAATTTGAATATTTAAGTGTATTTTAATACATATGCATGTTGTAAAATGATAAAATATTCATGTGTATAAATTAAATTTTAAATCCTAAGCATATTGTTTAAATATTTTCGAAAACAAGTATCAAACATATGAATTCCTGTTAATTCTAGAGGTATTTTTCGTAATATTTTGATTTTAATAGTTAGATAATGAATTTGCAATATTATGATTTCTCCATAATAGCCTATTGGATATTTTAGTCACTGAAAATTTTTACATATGGGATTTACAGTTATTATAAATGTCCAGTATATATAATTATGTTACATCAACACTAGTAGATAAATGAAACTGTATTTTATTTCAGTTTGAAGCAAACATGTTTCAACCTAAGTTTTACACAAAGCGTTTACTACTGAAATTTTTTTTTATATATATTTACTTTTTTGTTTGTTCTCTCATCATTACAATGATGAGAGAACGTGTAAAAAAGTAGTGAAAATTTATGGCATCGCCACGATATACAAAAATAGTTTAATTTTTTTTTCTAAGTTATGTGTACTTGTAACAAAATTTATAAATAACAGAGATGTTATGAAAGGATAACTAGAAGCAGTATTAAAAAATTTGTATTCTCATTACATAAGCGGTAAGCGACATTTTTATTACATGCCACTCTTTGCGTTTTCATGATACAAGATAATTTTTACTATGATTAATCTTTCTGTTTATATAAAAGTTTTTCATCGTATCACAATAGGAGTCTATCCATATAAATTTTATCCTATTAAATAATTTATCGATATCTGGACGACGATATTAATAAGGTTTATGCTTTCAAAGATACTCAGAAATCTACTTTTTTTCAAATAATAATGTTGAATTCTATAATCAATTTTATATTAATTCTTTACAACATCCATGTTTTATTTTTTAAGTATTATGTAATGAGCAAACTATACAAAGAATTCTATCTTTTAATTTAGATAAGGTTCCTTTGCTTCTAATTCGTGATTGTATAATCCTTAGGCTAATACATTTGGTTTAGTTTCTGTACTTTTATTTATCAAAATTTTATATTTTATTCCATTAATAATTTGAAACATTACAATATCTTTATTATAGCGCAAAATTTACAATATATCAATAAATTATTCGCTTTATACCATTAATTGAACTAAAACCAAATATATTTGTTTATAATTTACATAATTGTTTGATTATATTTAGTAAATTATTTCCAATCAGATATAAATACATCAATAAAAAGAAATATTAAAAATACATCAATATAATATAAATTGTACATTATTAACACTAAATTACTAATAAATTTAAAAAAAATACTTTCAAAATATACCATGCAATAACATTATATTTAATATTCGATAACGATATATTATACAATATTTAAATCGAAAATTTCGGATAGTGATTTCAGTTGAAACAATTAACAAAGAAATCTCATAGTTCTAAAATGCAACACAATATAGAATACTTCCACATGCATTTTTTAAAGCAGTTAAGTATAAACATTATTAAAATTTGGGTTTTGGCAATATGCATTCAAGTACGTTATAGTATTTCAAAGTATTTTTAACTAGGTAGTATATTATTATCTTACAATAAAGCTGCAAATTATGTTTTTTGCAATCTTTCAATACATAACTGAAGTATTGTTTTGAATATTTCAATGTTGTTAATATTAGATGACCCAAACTTATACTTAATACTACGCAGAAAATTGAAGATAATATATAAATTACCACGATAAAGGTAATATAAAATTACGAAAAATTCGAAATAAAGTTTTTAAATGAAGGACATACAGATAAATTTGTGTAATTTGTAATCAGAATTCCTTTTCTAATTTCGATTAAACTATCATAATGACATATTTAAATTAAACAAATTCCAATACATGAATATATCTTAGAAGTCGATAATTAAAAAAAATTGAAGTTAGACTGAATTTTTCAATAAACCTGTACATTCTTGAATATTTCCCTCAAAAATTATTTCATAAACATTTTCGCTATAACTGCTATTCTTAGAAATTATTCTTTAATATGTTTCCCTTCAAGTTTGCCTGAAAATCAATTTTTGATAGTATTAAGATTGTTATTTTGTATTTGTTGCATCTATTTCATCAAGCGTAAAACCAATATTTTTTCACAATATAACTTTTATTTAATTTTTATATTTACATTGAATTATATCTTTAGTTATATAAACATTGAGAGTTCGCTGAATTTACGTAAACTCCATCAAAAAGTTTAACGTTTGCAAAGTGTCAGGTCAAACGCATCTGACATGTAATGTATCATTGTTGCTTCATCTGCTCCTCACCATTACTCAGTTTTTCCACGTTTAACTTTAATAAATTATCTTATCAGAAAAGAATAGGCTTTAGGTTAATTATTTTCACCAAAATGTGCATTAATCTATGTTTGTATTGTATTTAGTTTAAGGCAAATGAGTGGTATGACTGCAATTTTGAAAATGCAATTCTTATTTGTTCCGGTAAAAAAGATATTTTAAACATTGAAAATAGTAATTTGCTTCTTTTGTATTTAGATAAATACAAAAGATAATCACTTGCAAAAGTATCGTTTCATCATTTATAAATTGTTTTGGCACAAGTTGTATTATGCGTTTACCAGTCATGTTACAACCTCATTAATTATTATAAAATATGCATGCTACTTTTAAAACTTTATTTGAGAAATATTTTTAAAAATTATTATTTTAGCTGTGGAAATATTTTATTATATATATTTCTCAGAATAAAATTGACAAGTATTATAATTAATTTGTTTTATTTTATCTAAATTACCTCTGCATAGGTATTGCTTTGTTTCTACAACTTTGTTAAATTATTCACTAAGCTGAATATAAGCAATGGTTTGTGATATCTTTATAAGGAAGAAAATAAAACATAACTTATAGGACATTGCAAACTGAAGCAGTATAAAAAATGACTATCAATACATTGCGGGTAAGAAATTTTGCTAATAACATAATTTTTCTAATTATCCAATGAATTGTTAAAACTTCTATTATATGAATGTACAATTGTGTGCCTTATTTTCTTTGTATCTACACAAAATAAATTCTTTTTACTTTTCAGTTATATGAAAATTTGTTTCATAATTATCTATCATCTTGCTTGATAATATTATTGAAATTATTTGCCATGAGAACATGGAAGGGGAAATAAATAATGATTTACCAAATTGGTGTTAAATATACTTGAACACACAGAGCATATTTATAAATTAAAATATATTCTATTAAAATTGTAATCAGACATTACTAATGAAATAATTAAAACAAATTTAATTACTTTTAAAAAAGTTATTATATTTTCTTGAAAAAATATATATTATTTAATAATCAAAATTCAATTAAACATCTTGGTTAAATTTTTTTTTCAAATTTAAAAAACATATTCAACAGAATTAAAGTAAGAAGATATCCAATTTAGTTCAAAACTTTCATGATTAATCATGACAGTCGAGTTTGTCATTTATTACTCACTGAACACTGTTATTTAAAATAAAAATAATGAAACATACAGTCACAAACAAATTTGATCGAATTACTAACTTAATTCATTTAAATAAATAAGATGAAAATTATGTAAATTTTTATTTATATGTCTTGATTTATTTCTATTTTGTAATATTCTAAATTGAAAATAGAAGACTTATTACAAGTGTAATCACACAAAAGGATTTTGCTCGATTATATCGAGAATAACAAATAAAAGCAAACTTTATCAGGCTAATAATATATCATTAATGCTAATATATTTTAATATGAAATAACCATTAAAAACGTCATAGAATAAAATTAGATGTTTAAATAAGTAGTTTTTTAAACTATTTCAGTATTTGCAAAATTACTTATAAAACAAATAGACTTACCAATTTTATCAAATAAAAATAATTCAAAATTAAATAAGATGCATGGTTATATAAGCTGTCAAGTTTTCATTAAATAATAAAAATAAGGGAAAGAAGAAAAACTAGAAGTTACTAAATAAGATGTATTTTAATTTCAATATTCGCAAATAAATGTAAAATAAAAGGGATGATATACTAATGTTTTATAAATTTAAATTCTATTCAAATAAAATTATTTCAATTTAATATACGTCCCATAAAACTTTATCCTCCATGTATTACAGGATACATATAGTAGCTTTGATGTAAAGTGTCTGCGTCTAAAAGGAGGTAAATGTTTATCAAATAGCATATTCCTACACATATGAGATTTGAATGAGTACTTATTAATAATATCAGTTTACTCAAGAAGTATCGTTTTAACATAATATATTTTTAAATCAATATGTCTTAAATTCTTTCATTTAGTATTATGTATGCTTTATATGGTATATTTGAAAATATTCTTCGAAAGTATTTCTATTTATTTATTTTCTATTGCTTTAAGCAAATATTGTTTTAAATTATTTCATAAAATATTTCCTAAATATTTAATCTCAGTTTTTAATCAATAAATCCAAATTAATAATAGTTAATTTGTTTAATTATTTACTTAAAATATAATACGTCAAATATTACATTTTGAAAATAAATTATAAATTTGAAGAATAGTTGAAAAATGGATGAAATAATTATAAAGATTTCATTTATAAATTTCAATAATTCAAGTAAAAAAAAACACAATTTAAAATCTTAAAATTTAAATCTATAAATCTATTTTATTTCATTAATTCCTGGAATGAAATTTCAAATTAATTTTACAAATCTACGAAAAACATTATTAATATCTATCAATATATATACATATATAATTACAATAGGAAAACTAAAACAATAAATGGTACCAAAAAGTTTAAGAGAAAATCAATGGCTTTTACTTAAAACTCGTATTAACATCTCTTTTGAACATTTAGCATTTCAATGAATTGCTAGTTACTTCAAACGGATTCTGGTACTTCAAATGGTTCAAAGTTTCATTGTTGATGAGGAACGGTCAAGCAAAGTTGTAAATGTATTTCTGCTATACATCGACATTGATAAATGGAAGATGATGAGCAAGGCTTATCAAGGCAATTCTTCTTACAAAACTGGAAAATGATCAATAGAGATAATAGTATTGATAATATAGATTATTCAGAGTAAATAACATTTTTAATGAGAATAGATTATCAAACTATTTTAAGAAAAGTTGTACCTCCTCATTATTCATAAGGCAATGTATCTAATTAATGTAATGCAACGAAACTAACTTATTTCAGTCATAATACGTTAAATAAAATAATTTTTTAATTTAATTTTTAGTTTAGATAAGACTCATTTCATTAAGAGATCAGATTTACTGTACGGTCGCTCTTGGCGCGATTTTCTAAAGTTGGTGATAAATAACATTTTCTGGTTACCCAACCTATTCTGACTAATCACAGATGAGGGATTCCGACCAATGAAAAATGGAGGATTCTGTTTATTTTAGACCTCACTGGTCCAGATTAGCAATTTTGGCAATTTTTGGAAAAAGTTGCAAAAAGCGAACGTACAGTAAATTTTTACCATATTAAGTATTAAATATATTTATTTTATCTGAATTTCTTATAATAGAGGAAAATCGTTTCTGTGTGGTAAGTTATTTTTTTCTGGCAATTGGAAGTTATTGATTACGTATTCTCTTATATTTCAAGAGAACATATTTTCTAGCGATATGAAGATGAAAACAGTTTATTTAAAATTCTTCATATAATTCATTAATGTGTATACAGTGTTGTTCATAAAAACTAAAATTATTCCTGCGATGTTTAAGGCCCATTATTGCTGAATAGTAAGGTCTCTTAGACATGTAAAGTATTCGTCACTGTTGTAGCTATTAATAAAATCCAGATTTTGATAAAATATGTATGCGTGTTCATTCTATAATTGTGGTTGCTTGGAAGGTCAATATCAACGTCTCATGTCCCTTAAAGAAATAAAAACGCTATTATTGCTTCGATTGATATCAACAATTGTAGCGATAATAGTGTTTTACTTTTTTTGCTACTTTTATTTACTTCGATTGAATATGAAACAATAAATTTTTAATAAATTTATTTGAAAAGATAATATTTTAGTAAATAATAATTATAATTAGTTTTTAAAACATTCCTTTATGTAAGTATTTCGTAACACCTAAATATGTTCAAATCGATGTTTAAAAAAATTGGGTTTTGCTAATACAGCAGTTACAGTAATATACATGTTAGTTTATTACAGTTATATTGAATTCAGTTTTTAAGTATCTATGTATAGTATAAGAGAATTTTATGCTGTGATCATTGAAAAAAATTGTCAAATATAAGTTAATAATGTTCGTAAAATATCTAAAACATCAAGGAAATTAAAAACCATTCAATACGAATTATTGATTTGTAACTTACATAAAATATTTTAAACTAATCACCTAAAATTTAAATAAATCACCTCTTTTACTAAAAAATATGAAGTTATAAAAACAATGTTCACTAAACATCTTATAAATATCTTCTCTTATTTAATTTTAATATAATTCGATACGCTTTTTTTATGTCTATTCACATTTATTCATTTAAAACTCGAAATACTCTACAGAAGTTATTTTTGATGAGGTTTATAATTAATTATTTATGCTTAATAAATTGAACAGAATAAATATCATTCGATGAAGCATGAATTAAAGCTAAGGTGATTAAAATTTGCTATTTTATACGAATTTTGTAATACAATTTTGCAATTCAATAAGAAACAGCCTGAACTCTGTCTCTATGTGATACAATGCATTTATCCTGTGATAAAAAAGATTTAAAAACACGTTTTTGAATTACGCCATTTTTATCGAAACAAATTCATAATATCCTTCTTGAAATATATTCCTAATACATTATTTTCCAATACAACTACGGAGAAATTTTTAATTTAAAATACATTACTAAATTCATTCTTGAATTTATTTTTTGATTAATGCTAATCTTAAAAAATACAATCAAATGAAAAATCCAGTAAGTTTGTTGCAAAAGAGACATTATTTAAAACGCTATGACGTTAAGTAAGTACTTAAATGAGATTCATAAAAATCATTTATTGAAACTTTATTACACTTAAGAAATATATTATTGCTTATGCATATATATATATATATATATATATATATAAAATCTTTTAAACAACAAAAATTTATTATTGCAGTTTTCAGACAGAATATCTACCTCAAATTTTATTCTTTGTAATATTTAGAAAATTCTTTAACATAAATTTACTTTTATTATATTCTCTTATATTAGGTCTGCTTTCATTAAATTGAAATAATCCAAAACTGTAAATCTTTCAAAACAAATATTTCAAACGTGACTCGTTTGAGCACATTTCTTGGTCTGGAGACTTCATCACTATATAACAGTAGCTATTCCAAAATTTTATTTTTAGTGTATAAATGTAATCTTATTGCTAAATGATCCAACACATAAAGTGCTTATTTGTACCATTAAATAAAAGGGAAAAATTTTAATGTCCTGATGATAATGGCTTTCTAAAAAAACGTGACAAATTTTTACTGATTCAATCCAAAGTTAAAAGAAAAACTATATTAGGGATATTGTCGAATCTTATGCCTAATAATAAATTTAATAACACATTTTTAAAAATCTAAGTTCTATTTTCTCAACTAAAAAGGAATTTCAATATTCTCTTGTAATTCTAGCCAATACATCCCAAATTTGTAATGGGACACATTTTTGTGTAAATTAAAAAAATTTGCAAAGCAGTTAAAAAAAAAAACTTTGTTTTTACTTAAAGTTGTATTTATTAGAATATATCAATATAATTTAGCTTTCCTGGAAAAAAGTCTATACTATGTTTTAAAGACTGCAAAAGAATTTAATCAATTATTTTATATGATATCAAATTTTACCAATCATATCCTTGTAAGTTTGAATTTCATTTTGAATATTTTAAGGCTACTATATAGATTTGACTGAATAGGGCTAAATTATAGATTTAAGAAAATCATGTTCGATATAACTTTAAAAGACTGATTATCTCCTTTCTTGTTCTAGGTTTTCTCAAATTTTTAAATTAGAATAAAAATATCTTCAATATGCTCATGAAATATCTTTTGAAATACAATAAAAAAGATATCATATGCATATTTATAAAAAAATTGAGACACAAATCATTTTAATTTAAAAAGGAATTATATAAATCTGTGTAAATAGTAAATGCTTATCTCTATTTTAAATGCTATTCTACAGCATAATTATATAAGATTTAAATAAGATAATGCATCCTTAGTTTATGAAATATTCTGTCTCCATTAAAATCCGTGTATAAGGATATATAAATGTGAGTATTTACAGACTCTAAAATAGAAAAGTTTTCCATTAAATGTAAGAAAAGCAATTATAACTCTAGAATAGTTTCAACTATATCTATGTAAGTTTTCCTTCAAGTTAAGTTACCATTACTTTTAAAGTGGTCTATATTTAATAATTTAACTTAACTAAAATTAACTGAACGCAGAATTATTTCTCTTGTGTGTTCCAACAATTTCTTTATAATCATTCAAAATATTTTAAAACTGTGTGCAATTAATGAGCTTAAGAACCAAATGAAAATATTAGTTCCCATCTAATTTACAAATTTAGAAAGTTTTAATAATATATGAATGTCAAAATGAAAACGCTATTATTCTCCTTAATTAATGATAAAATACTAAAAATTCTTAGAGATTTTTAAAAAAAATGTAATTTTTCTTCTTTATTTATTTTTGACTATAGACTATATGAATCCACTTTTACTTTGACTATTTAAATTTATTTATTATGCCACATACTAATTTTATTATATTAATATTTCACAATCATTTTTATGTTCGTTAATTATAACATAATGAGGATAAAAAATTTACTTAGGAATTCTGATAATAATTTTATTTAGGGATATTATAAATGGATATTTGCATTTTAAATTCAGATTATAAGTATAAAGAACTAAAAATAATGATAACACTTGCGTAAATCACAAAACATAAAATCTATATTTAAAAATGATTTCTACATTTAACTTTAAGTAGGAAACTTAAAACGAGAGAAAGAGAGTTTAATTTGTCCACATAATTATACATGATTGAATAGAATGATAAGCCATTTGTGAAATCTCTCTGACTTATGATTTAATTTATATTATGATAATTATTGTGTTTATTAATAACTATAAAGTTATAATTTTAATAATTATTCTGTTCATTAACATATTTTTTGATTGTACATCAGCGTTATATTCGGTATTACAAAAATTTGCGAAAAAAAGATAATATTACAAAACATAAAACTAATATCAAACAATAAAGAAATGTTTTCATATATTTTAAATTATAATAGTTCAGGGAGAGAGAATAATTACAGTGATTTTGCTCAACATTTCTGTAAATTTAAAACGGCGAATCATCAGAGAATCAAGCCCAAAAATTTTCGGAGCAAAGCACCCTCTTACTTTATTAGTCTAATTTTCATTTTCGTCATGGGTGATCTTATGAAAATACATATTATGAAAATCTTAATTAGAATTCCTAGTTGATCTTTTGCGCAAAAGTATTTTGAAATTCATATTTCATATCCACTTTCTGTTCCCTGCCGCAAAAGGAGTGGGGAAAATTCCTTTCCGGTTTACGAAATCGCCAAAAGTTTTCATGACTTCGAATAATTTGTGCCAAATATATGGACCCCTCAAATGAGCCATGCAGTAGGACTTAGGTGAACGTGCCCGGAACTGAAAACTGCGCCCTCCACTGAATATTTCTGGAGTTAATAGATGTTGTCGGCTGCTTTGCGAATGCCGGATGTATGTTTTAGTGGAAGAATATACATTTTAAAAAGGATTTCTACAGTTGAAAACGTGCGTCATTTGATTTTCTGCACTGAAATGTTAGAGGAACCTCTGTATATTATGTTCCATGGAAATAAGAATCATGTGTTCAATTTCATGTTTTATGAAACTTTTTTGAATTCTTTTGCATATAATCAGTGTTCAAAGAAGTCTTAACCTCAACAATAGTTTTTGGGGAAAACATATGTATATTTATGTAATAATGTAAAACATAATTATTTACATTTGACTTTGTTTAATTTTAATTTGTATGGTGATATTTTGATGACACATTTGCTGAAAGACATTTTAATTGTTCCGAATTTACTTTTTATACATGAAAAATGTTAGAAAACAAACGAGAATTCAATTATTTCTTATTATCCACAACTGTATTCCGCTGTTCTAAAATGGGATAATGTAAGGCAATACCACATATACCATATATATAATTCAACAGAATAATATATATGACTTTGAAAATAAAAAATACATGATGGCTTATTCCTAAATTGCATGCAAGTTATCAATACATTGAAAAGGAAATGTGTTGTAGTTTACTAGGTAAAAGTTATATAGCTTCACTGCATACTTTTATTTAGAAATTAGTGTATGTAAGGAGTTTCTATTTCTTAATCACATAATACCAAACAGTATTTTTAGCCTAAATAAATTGTGGTTTGTTCGATAGATGCTATCTCTGCATAAGGACTTTTATATTTCAATACGATTCTGCTTAGGGGTCTTTCCTGCCAAAAGTATAAAGTTGATGTCTCTTTTTTCTAAATTATACCATTTTTTATAAGTTATACAAAATTCAGTTCCTTTACTGAATTTCAGAGATTCAGAAATTATGCAAGATTCAGCTCCCGACTCCCCCGTGAAAATTATATTTTTATTTTATTTATTTATTTTTTTAAATAGGAGGAAGCTAAACTTGCAGATACCTTAATAGAAAAATAATTCTTGATGAATAATATTCATTTTTGTTTCGTAATTGCATCGAGGCAAATTGTTTGCATTCTGTAAGCTGTGAATCACTTAAATCAAAATGTAGATTTTCCCTAACTCTGCGTCCCATATTTTCGACCAATACTCTCTACCAAAAACTGATATTTACATTCTCTTACAGATAATTTGTACATATGATTTTTTGATCCCTTACTGTACCTTTTATCATATTCTTGCCTTTTTAAACATGATATTTCACAGGAAATTTCTTTTAGTTCAAAAATTAGTAATTTCCTTATCGTTTTTTTAACTTAAATAGCTATTGTGCTTATTTCCCATTTAACAGCTTCTGATAGAATTATTTTTTCTTTCAAATATGTTCCTTTTATCATTCAATCATCAGTAGCACTTTTACTTTATTCCTATTTAATCTTGCCTAATTTTTCACACAATAAGTTCTTCGAAATATAAACACAAATTTCATAACACATAAAACGACTGACTTACCTAGTTTTAAATTCTTCGAATAAAATATTAGAGTTTTTTCCCTCAATATTGCAATCAGATTATTTTTCCAAGTTTCTAATCAGTTCTTGTTAATAAATTAGCTGCATTAAAAATGTAACAATATTCAAAATCAATAAATACAATAATTGCCAATTTTTTTCAAACTCATTGGAACAAAATAACTTGTCAATAAATCAAAAGGCAGATTAATTAATAGCATATGATTGGTTCTCACACTATTGCTGTGATTGGTTAATATACTTTTATCACATAGCACTTCCGCATTCATGAAAGAATGTGTATGCTGCTTAAATTAAAAGAAAATCACGTAATATTTGTTGTACAGATATTTTAATTCCATGACCTTAATATACATCAGCATTCAAAATCATTTTTTTTTTGTCCTATGCCAGCTTGGCTGCCAATATGGGGTGCGCTGCTCCACTTTTTCAATTTCACCGCAATTTGGTATGGAGTCCGACTTCTTCAACGCATACCATACGTAACCGTTTACAAGGTAGGCAATCGTTCATTATCCATTCATACAAAGAAACGAAAACACAGAGGAGATAGAAAGAGAAAGTACATCCATGTTCAAACCGGGATTTGACCCCTAGATCTCCATAACCGCAGTTAGGTACTTTAACCTATAGACATGTTGGGCGAATCAAAACTCGTTTAATTTAATATATTAACATTTATGTTTAAGATAAAATCAATATATATAT
>JAPDSC010051889.1:167968-179929 GCA_026290005.1 Latrodectus geometricus | reverse complement strand
CAATTTTCATGATATGCATTAGTAAATATATGATTATTACATCATTACATCCACATTCAGATAAAAATTTAGAAAATTAATATAAACCAGTATTCTCGTAAATACTTTCCTCATGGTTACAACAGTCATGGTCTACTTTAAATTGTTTCTAGGTTATATCCTTTAATCCAAAAACTCAAAATATAAGTTATATAATTTGTATTATAAACTTCTATAGTTATTGTACTAATTTTAATTTATTGAGTGAGTAATGAGAGAGATTTATGTTTATTTGAAAGAAAATATAAAGAATATTAAACTATATTTCCTATATTCAGGTATACTTGCCTGTTAAAAACATCATATTTGATCATTTTTGTTTTATTTGCTTTCGCCCCAACGAAAATTTTTCCAGGTGTTTTCCCAGTTTTCCCGAACATACACAGATATCGTGTAACTTCCTTATGTGAATAAAACAACTACTTATTTATCTTTGCAAATCATGGGATTACTATGTATGTTTAATATTTTGTTTACTTTGAGTATATTTTAAAAGCTAGTGCAAATATTAAATATGAATGCATATTCATCGACTGCAGAGAAGAGTGATACATATTTTATACATCACGTTATTTGAGATACAGTCTTCGCTTACTTTCGCTACAGAAAGAGTGTCTTCATAATTTAAAAACAGGAATCAAATAGAAGACGCTTAGACAAGAACTTCCACTTCCTTAGGTATTGCTTCACTTGTGGGTACATAGATCATTTTGGAATCAGTATGATGTCAGTAGACTGGTTTATAAATAATTTTTTCATATTAGTTGATTAACTCTAAATATTGATGCAAAAAGATATCAGATTGCAAAATTTTTCTAATATAAACATTTTTATTTTGTTTTCAAATTAAATTACAAATTAACTTTTTCATCAAGGTTATTTTAAGAAATAAAGAAAAATAATAATTAAAACCTAAAATAATTAATAACATTTTACAAATTTTAAAAAAGAATTTTAATTTATGAAATCATATTAAACTTAAATTATATATAAAGAAAAGTGGAATATTAATTTATGAATTCAATTATTATATTAGATTTTAAAATTATTTAAACAATATGAAGAAGTTTTGTAAAATGAATTATTGCTAAATGTGTGTTAATTAAATATAAGTTTCACACAGAAACGTCAAAATATTTATTTCACATTCGATTTTATAGGAGCCAATACAATTTATTGGACAGCAAAAAAGTGTTGTATTTTGAGTTATAGTCAATATTGTAAAATAATTTTCAAATCATATAGTATATCTCTTCCGAAATTTGCATTTTTTTGACTAAAACTATTCAACAGCAAAATGCAAATTTAAATTTATCTCTCATTCAGAAACACGTATTCTGTGTTTAAATTAAAATGTGAAAAAAAATAAAAAAATTAAACAAAAATGTTTTTTTATGCATAAAATTATGCATATAATCATGTCAGTGAGTTAAATGATTTTTTTCCATAATATCAATAAAAACGAATATTTGGGTTTAAATTTTTTTAACATTAAATGTGTTGAACTTACTTTGAATTGCATTAATTTTCCAATTTGAGCCGTGTCAAACTTCAAATAGAATTTGGACTTATTTTAAACTAAATTATTAGATACTTTATGATTAAAAATCTTATATTTTTACTTTTTTAACAATTTTCCTTAAAATCAATACTTATTTCTGAACATATTTTGAGTGCAGCTTTCAATTCTTTTTTGTCTAAAAATAGATTTTAAGCAGATTACAGCTTACGAACATAATCAATTTTTAATAACATAAACGTTTTGCTTTTTTTTGACATTTTCATTTTATTTACATTAAAAATATTATCTAATTTTTTTTTTTTTACCATAAATTAAAAGTTGGGTAAATTCTTTACAAAAGTGTTTCATTAATGTGGGTGTTAAGCTTTAAAAGGAAATAATATACGCGTGTATCTTATTTGAACTCATTTTAAAAGATATTCGTATAAATTAATTTTTGCAGTAAACAGTCTTTTTGTTTAAAAATAGGGACAAATAATATAATATGTTAGATAGGAAATAAGAGTTAGATTTAAAACAATTTTTTATCACACTATTCTATTTTTGCAAATAAAGTAAAACTAGGAAAAAAAATCACATAGCATATGCAAAATGAAATGCATATTTTAATACAGTTCTTACTTTCATCTTTTTTATACAAGTGATTGCATTTCCTTATCTTATTTAAGAAAAAGTAAACACTTGTATTTTTTGTTGCAAAAACATTTTTTTTAAAAATACACTTTCTACTGTAATAAAAGTTTGTTGTTTTTCTCAAATAAGTATCCCATTCTTTGCCAACTTGTTGGGAGATAGAAGCAGGAAATTGAGTACGTGATAAAGTTTTTTTTCAGAATTGCAATTTGTTCATAAAAATTATAATTACACCTATGGGACCATATCAAGAGACAGTCAAATACTACAAAAATCTTGAGTGATCAAAAATTAAAGATATGTATAAACGGGTGTGTAATATATTAAGGAAGAGCACATTTTTAAATCAAATTTATACTAAATTGAAATAAGCACTTCAGTCAAATTTTGAGGTACATTTAAATACTTCCCACTAACAATGATTTAATTAAATCCCTGATTCAGAAAGAATTCTATGTTTTTGTTGGATTTAATAAAAGTAAATTCATTAAATAAGCCAGTGGAATTTTTAAAATTAAACAAATTTGAACATTTTAAATTATACTTTCTTATTTTTACAAACATAAAAACTTCCATTTTTCTCAACACGATGAAATTTCAAATTTAGCTCTAAACATATTACTTGTATTCTTTATAGTTATTTACGAAATAACTTCATACATTTGTGGTAAATTTCAGACTAGTTATTTCCAGATATTTGAAACATTGCAGTCATACATTGACTACATATATTCACATTTGAGCTAAAATGTTCACATTTATCTCAAAGATTTATGGCTTTGCAAACATTTAAATCCCGAAGAAAACTCTAATAGTTACTAGGTATACTACTCCTCGAAGAACTAAAGTCTAAACTTCCCCACTGTTCCCGAATCTGTGTGGTGAAGGTTACTCTGACAATTCCCAGCTCAGATAAATGGGTGATCAACTCCCATGGCGCTTTCACCACAGCACATAACGATATCATTAGGCGTGTCCAGAGGCCCTGATAGTCTCTCATGAGTATTCGCTGTAAATGGTGCCCAAATATAAACAGACATTCCCTTTGAAATGGAACTTTAATGATGCTGTGGTATAGAGTAATGGAAGGACGAGAAATGAGAGAGCTGAAAGCAGTTGTTTGACGAAATCAAGGTGGAAAGGATTGATTGCCCAATGCGTTGCATTAGCGTAAATTTAATGTCACAGGAAGCTTGGATTCCTTATAATTTAGGGAGTATTTTTCTGTAAGGCATGCATACATACGCGTAACTATTAAGCTACATATATATTTAAGCGATTCAATCGAAGTTAAATTTGTATTCGCATTTTACGTTTCACAAGTAAAATATCATTTCCATTTACGAGAACATTAACATAAATGTTTAAATTACCACAAAAATTGCATGCTGTAACTGTATTTTATATACAGTACTTTAAATTTTTATTTAAATTGTAAATCTAATTAGGAATAAGTAATGAAAATCAAACACAAGATTGTCATATGTTTTAAGCAAAATTAATTTTTTAATTGTGATATTTTTAATTATTAAAAAAATAAGTAGGTAGGGTCACTTTTAGTTTTTGATAATATTTTTAGGTAATTTCTGATATTTTACCTTTTTAAAGATATTATTTATAAATTAAAATAAATGTTGCTCAAAAGTAAATTATGAATTTGGGAAAAGCGAATAATGTAATGCTAATTGATATGATGTTTTAAGATTATTTTATAACAATCTGTATCTGGACTTCTGATTCTGATATAGATTTTATGTTGCAGTCAAAGATAAAAGCATTTTTATTGAAAGTATTACAACTAAACTTATTATAAAACTACCTGAATGTGATTTAGAAATTATCACAATGAACAAATTATCTTATTCAAAAAATCAGCAGAAAAGAATAATTCTTATATACAAACTATAAATGTAAAATATTGCACTGAATAAATCAATAAAATGGCTATAAATTAGAGTGGTAAAAGATAACTTTATGGTATTTTTAAATCAGAACTATATAACATTTTTTGATTGGGATTTGTGAACAACAAAGTCAACTTAGAAATATGATTGTTTTTGAGAATTTTGTAATTTAAAATTTGCAATAAAATATGTCTTACAATTCTTTGCATTTTTTTTAAATAAGAGTTATTTAAATATTAAATTGCAGCATTATAATAATAAACATAAAAATTATTAATTTTGTTTATAAACACATAAATTCCTTTCCAAAGGATGAAACAGATAAATTCCTTTCCAAAGGATGATGCAATTGAATAAAAAAATTCATCATGCAAAATATAATGTATAAAAGTTTAGAACCTAAAATACTACACATTGTTAAGCAATGCAACTCAAAAAAATAAAATTATTTATAACACTTTTATACATATTCCATTCACTAAGTTCCAAATTCTAAATTAAATTAAAAAGAAGGCACATATATTAAGGTTGTAATATGGAAATGCATTTTAAATGAAAATTTTATATGACATTCTATCTTTGTGTAAAATAACTGAGAATTACAAATGTAGAGTTTATTTTCAAAAAGTTTATTGTGTAACCTTGTTTTTTATTGAAGTTACTTTTATTGTATCTTATCTATCTCTTTTTTGTTACTAAAGAGTTTAGTTATTCTTTCAAATATTATTTGATATCATATGCAATTTATACCGGTAAAGTGATATAAAATTATATCGCTATCAACTATGTATTAATAGCAGAAACACATTTTACAAAGCACAATGTTCAAAGGTACAAACTTTTCAACTATGGAGGTGGAGTAAAATTAACGTTTTAAATATATTTTTCTTTATATTTCAGATGTTACTTAATATTTTGAACGCGAGTAAATTATGTCTGTCATTTAATTTATACCAAGAAATTTAAAAGAGGCAGTTTTTAATTGAAAAAAAAAATCTTGCAAGAATGCATTTCGAAATTTACGTACATTATTTATATGATTTGAATAAGCAATATTTCAAAAATCCCAATTTTTTATAAATTTTGTTCAATTTTAATATAATTCTGTTTATGTTAGGAAATTAAATTTCATACTTAAATGATGAAAAGAGAAAGAGGAATTCTAATTTTAAGTTTAAATCTTTATGAAATATAATCCTTCTTTGCCTATTGAAACAATATTCTGATTGTTTCACAACGCAAAGAAAGATTTTAATTTCTGAGCATCTTTTATTTTACAAGTTATATAGCGGATTTGAAGTCAATGAAAAATAATCTCTTCTTTCATTTATAAGCCGAATTATTAATTCCATTTTATTTTCTGAACATCTTTTATTTAACAAGTTATATAGCTGATTTAAAGTGCAAATTTTAGGCTATATTATACTGAATTCCCTAATTAAAATTAAAGGAAGAATTTAAATTTAATTAAAAGTTCTATAGCAAAACTGATGCTTTCAATGTTATGAAAACTTTTATGCAGTATGATTTCTATGATTAAAGTGGAAAACGAAATTGAATGTAATTAATTTTAATTAAAAATATTAATCAGAATTTACTGTATTCAATATTATCATTAACGAATATTCAATGATTAAGATATTATATTTTTTTTTCCATACATTATGAAGAAATAATTAGAATGGAATATTTTAATTATTAAAAAAATATTTAATATAAATATATATATATGTAAAGAATAATTAGAAAGAAAAACGTTACCATTATTAAAAATATTCATATTAAAATTAAGTAATACTTTATTAATAGTTCAATTTATTTTAAAATTAGAACATAAAATTTGAATACATAATTTGTAATTTTATTTATATAATATTATAATATATATACATATATATATATATATATATATGATAATTTTTATAATACGGAAATTAATCTTATTACTTTCCCAATAGTTTTGAAATATTAGATAAAAATTACAATACAATGAAGATTTGTTATTAAGAAAATTTGTGTCAATAATTTACTTATGTTTTAATAATTTCGTTCTAATTATTACATAATATTTCTGTAAGATTTATATTACTTTCATTAGCCCAATTTTACCAAGAAAATTATAGTTGATATATATGTTATTATACAATATTAACAAATTACAATACATGCCCATTTTTGAATGGTGAAAAAATTATATATATTTTCATTGAAATCCACAAAATTTCTTACATTAATTTATCGGAATAAGCTAACAAATAGGATTTACAAAAAGTAGCATACAAAGTCTACAGAATTTTTCAAAGCAAATCACAAGTATTTTATGTCTTTTGAATTGAAGACTTCTCATTCAGTGCCACTCCTATAGTAAATCCATAATCTCTCTCATTAGAATAGCTAATGGTGAATGTAATGGTTTTATTATGCAACGAAATAAATGATTTAAATTTTAAATGTATCTGAGGAGGGGTGGAAAATAAATCTTTTCTCCACAATTTCAGGCAGATTAGAAGTCCTAAAAAAAGAAATTATCAATACAAGAAATCATTTCAATTACAGATTGTGAATAAAAAAATTACCATAGACCCGGAAAAAATTTGAATATTAACCGAGAAAATATTTTGGTTTTAATAATCTATAATTCTTAACGAATGCTATTTATTATGCTAAATTTATTCTCACTTTTTTAGAATGTATTTTTTATATGTTATGTGCATAATATTTAAACAATTTTTTAATAAATTTAATGTATCTTCTGTGACGAACAAAATATTATTTAAAATTTATATGAAATTTTTATTTAAGAAATATTGTTACGACACTTTCACTAAAGTTAATTTAAAATAGCAAATGTAGATTAGAGTATTCAGATTTATGTAAGTTAATATAATTTTAGGATATTTTTTAAGAAATGTTTTATGTATTTTTTTTTCGAATGCTGTGAATGTAACCTTTTATTTGCATCAGAAAGCTACTTCTTAAATATTAATGAAAAAAGAAATTAATATCCCTTTAATAGAAGCACTTCAAGTTGTCTTTTTTTGAAAGATTTAAAATACAAAATATCTTTGTATTCACTCGTTGTATTCAAAATATGGTTTTATTTTACTTTTCAAGTAATGTTCAGAAATCCTACTTTTAAAATAATTTTCTTTTTTAGATAAAGATATACTCGATTAATTTCAAATAAATTCCAATGATTCCATAATTTTACAAAATTATTTATACTTGATGTCGGAAGTGCCCTTTTCTAATTACTTTTTTTTATGTTCGTTATTTGTAAATCGCAGTTTGTTATTTGAGCAGAAATGGATGTAAAACCATTTTTCTTCCCATTA
Organism: Latrodectus geometricus; assembly: GCA_026290005.1. Classification (NCBI taxonomy): domain Eukaryota; kingdom Metazoa; phylum Arthropoda; class Arachnida; order Araneae; family Theridiidae; genus Latrodectus; species Latrodectus geometricus. The sequence goes on along the minus strand of JAPDSC010051889.1, from coordinate 172,496 downwards.
ATTCTCATTAATTATTTAAACATATGTCATGCGTTTTATAAAACAAAACTACATTTAATCTCGTATAGGAAATGACAAATTTATTTAAACTTCGTGCGTAATATTTTGAAATAAAAATATATTAAATGCTTTAAAGCAATTTTAATCTTTGAAACTTTTAAAGCATAAAACTTGTATTAAATCATAAACATCTAGTACTAATATTTTTTTTTCTAAATCATAACCTATTAATTTTCTATTGAACCAAAAATTTTAAAATTGATACAAGATTGTCAAATTTGCTTTCTTCCAAGATTCAGAGCTTTAAATGAAATGACTCAAGGGTCAAAATTCAGCAATCAGAAGTAAACCAGTTGGGAACTCAAAATACTTGTAAACTCCATAAATAAATAAAAAATATGTACTGACACAATGTGGAGAACACTTGATTGTGTGAAATTTTTTCTGAAAAACATTTCTTGTTTTGAAACTGGGAAAAGGGAAACAATAAATGATTGGTATTCTTTAAAATATTCAAAACAAAGATTAGAATCTTTAGTGGACTGATTCAATTTACTTTTTTAGAAGTGAGGATTGCCACATTTTATTCATCTTCCAATCCTTAAAATTGTATTCAATATTTTGTTCATGATTCAAACTAGTTTAGGCTGTTAGGATGTATCCCAGGTAACAATGTTCAATAGTGTAGTAACAGTATGGATCACTCTTTCTTTGGAAAATCTCATATCATATAGATATCGATGGAATGAATCGTACCTCAGACATATCGATTAAATTAATTTGAATAGTTTCATAAAACAAACGATTCAAAATCAAACGATTCGTTCATAAAACGATGAATCGTGGAGGAAAATTACAATAGTATAATAATTGAAAGCAAATTTTGGAAATGTAGGAGAATTGGTTTAATATAAGGAAAACTTAAGTTTCGGTCTGTGTCATTCATTTACCTGAATTTAATATATCACAGTCCTCATAGAAACATATTGGAAAAGGTATTGGAACATAGAAATATACTTCAAATACGAAACTTATTTAGAAACTTAAATCATAATAGGCACAAATATCTAGCTCCTTCTTTCAAATCTCACAAATATGTCTTGGTTATATTAAAAGTTTAATAAAAGATAATTAGTATAAATTTTAATATTGTTTGGTTTTAATCACTTAAAATTATAATTTCAGTGTTTAAATTCCAAAATTAACTAAAAAAGAAAATATTATTTTTACTATGGTTAGTAAAAACTGCAAGGTCTGCTTTATTGTTAAAATAGTAAAAATAGCAAAAGAAATATATTAATTCGTAGTAAATTCAATGCATGACAACTCTTATATTAAAATCATCTGATTTTTCTCAGCTAAACTCTTTAAACTACTAATTCAAATGTAAATAACAAAAAATAATTTTGATTTCTTTAGGTATGAATTTAGGTAAAAAATATTTAAAGGTATGATGAAAATAGATTTTGTGAAATAAAATATTTTCTCATTTATAATGTTCCTCTATCATTTGTCTTTCCAGTTGTTTGTTATAACAAATACTTACTTTAATTTTCCTTTAGAAGCAGTATTTTTATTTATAAATTTGTTACTAAATATTATCTTACAAATAATGGAACCTTCATTCAATTAATATACTTAAACATATCTTCAAATGATAAAAATTATTATATTGGTCTCATAGGAATAAGATTAAGGATTAATCAATAAAAATTAAGAAACATATAAGCAATAATATGAAATCGAATATAATTCTTAAAAATCATTTTTTTATTTATTGAAGATGGAACTATCTATTCAAAATGATGTGCATCAATTACATTTTTCCAATTAAATAAGTAAAATAAATTTAAATAAAACTTATGATTAATGCATAATAAAACACATACTTTGCATTTCATCATCAAACATTTCCATTTTTATTATTATAAATGCTTAACCATGCATTTTAAATGATTATTCCTTAAAAATCAGAAGTAGCTTTAAAAATAAAAATGCTAAATCAAATATAGAAATATTCTTTTTTGAAATTTATAAACTCAATCCTAGAAATATTTATCAAAATGACTTAAATATGGCAATTTATATTTCGTTATTTTATTATAAAAATAATAATGTATACTGCTGAATGGTTAATAAGTATCAATGTCGTTACCTACTAAAAGCAACTGCTATTCTTTTAACATGTTTTGAAAATTTGAAATTTTATCAGTGGATACATTTTTCAAAAAATTACGTATAAAACAGTTTATATTTGATAGTATATGTTAAATATGTGTTTAAAATAAAATATTAATTAGTATAAGTTAGAAATGTAACATAACTTTTATCATAATATATATGCAAATATTGCAAATAAACAATTTTTCTTTTACAAACAAAATTTTCTTAGTTTTATATTATAAAATTCGGAAGTATCTTTCTTTGTAAAATTTTACAATTTCGTGCAGAGCAATTAATACTATATTGCTAAAGGAATATTATTAGATATTTATTTACTTTTTTATGACAAGTATGTCGTTACTAAGTCTATGTTAATGCAGTTTTTTCAAAAGATGTATTTGAATTTGTTATAAATTCTAACTATTCAACAACAAGCTATGCATGGCAATAAATTTTGGTATATAATAACTTGTTTGAAATATAATGTTTATATTAATTTACTTATACTTGATATTTCTATATATTGTTTTCTTAAAATTATTATTTATACACATTAGTGCTTGATCATATTATCGAAAGTTTTGCTTGAAATATTTCAAAAGAACTTGAACGTAAATTGCACGGACGCTTATCTAAATCTCCTTGCAACATCACATAAATTGCTTCCCTTGATCATCGACTTTGATTCAGATCAATACAGAAGTGTACGCTTCCCTTGAAGTGTTTGATGGTGCAAGGATTTTAAAAGCGCTGGTCTACTTATTAGCGTAAGAGGAAACGTTTATGTCCTACAGATGTAGGTCCTTTGCGTCATTACCGAAGCATAATTAAGTTGATTCGGTGTTTACGGAAAAACGATTTGCACCCTTCCTGCTTTCATTAACGTCAACCCCGTTTTAATATTAAACACTTTATGAGGATGGGAGACAATTATATACATGAATGATGATGATATTGGAACTGATTACGGTGCATGTGGGGGTTCTTTATTTCCTTCGTCTTGGAGACGTTCTTTCTTATTATGATTTGAATGTTTCTGTGTAATAAACATCATAAGATGCACGCTTAGAATATATAACCCACGATTATATCTGGATTAACACATAAACTGCATCCAGTAATTCTTCAGATCACAAATAAAATTTTTTCATTCGTCCTTCTGTATGAAGAATGTAATGTGGAATAAATTTCCTTGAGTTTATTCATTATTTTATATTTTGTAACTGGATAGTATCGCAGTTAATATCTCATGTTTTGGCACTCTGATAGATTGTTATCATAAAACTATTAACACAAAATAATTGAAGTAAGTGAAAAAACTAAATATTTACCCAAATAATAGACAAGCTGATAACAACATACCAAGTTCTAGGTGGGAGTAAAGTGCGTGAATTGTTGAACAGAATTTCAAAAGCGTCAAATATTGGTCCACCAGCTTGACATATATTTTCAACTTTTTTATTTATAAAATCTTAGACAAAGATTCATACAAAAGTTTCTTGATATTGTATCTAAATTCATGTAAATTAATAAGAATTTGCAAATAAGAAAGCTTAATTATAAAATTGACTATTATTTAGCAGCATAACAGTATTATACTGTTTAAAATGTTGGCCTTAAATGTTATGATGATTTTAGGATATATAATGCAATTATTTAATTGCAAACTATATTGTTATCCTTCTTGTGTTAAAAAGGTAAGAACGATGGACTTTAAAATGTTGTGCGAATTAATAATATATATATATATATATATATATATATATATATTAGGTTGGGGAAAAAGAAATCCATTATTTTTACGTTAACTTTATGTAATTTCTTTTGGATTCGCTTCGTGAAAAGGTTTAAAACAGCTTTCATGTAGATTTTTAGGTCTAGCGAGTTACGACTGCTGCCACGCGGTTAACATCGATCATTTTTGATATTTTATAGACAGTATCCACATACGAGGTGCATCTCTAACATCAAAAATACCCGAACGGAATCGACAAAACAAAAATTGTACGTAACTGGTTGTTACAGTATTATATAGGACGATAAACACCTTTCATAATTTTAGACACCTGGCTATCTTTTTCGCCGTTACAAGAGAAAAACGAAAATGTATCGAATTTTCTGTTTGTTGTCTTCCATTCTTAAAACCTTGTACTCGTAACTGAATTAATCAAACAAAAAACCGCAAAAGGATATTTTTGTGTCCAATGTCAGCTTTCCAACGAGCATAAATCTGAAATTGTTTGATATATACCTCACGAGATATCGATCACTACAGACGTCTACCGAAAAAATAATGGATTACGTTTTCCCCAATCTAATATATATATATATATATATATATATATATATATATATATATATATCT
>JAPDSC010051889.1:103891-117316 GCA_026290005.1 Latrodectus geometricus | reverse complement strand
TATATATATATACAGAGAGAGAGAGAGAGAGAGATAGAGAGAGAGAGAGAGAGAGAATTACTTAAATTACTTAAAGTAAATGATTTAACGCATCATGATGTTAATTTTAATATACCAACATACATAATATTTTACCTCTTTTTTCTATTCTATAGCTACTAGACATAAAATGATTTATTTCTTCATTTTTGAAATCTTATTTAATATCATTACCTGAAATTAATTACTTACAATACATAAAATTAAGGTATTAACATTGCATATCTGTTTAACATGGAAAAAAATGTCGTCTTTGAATATTTTTTTTAAAGTAAGCAATAATGAAACTATTCTTGACTTTATGAAATTATGCGAAATGTTTTTCACATAGTTTTAAATCCACTTAAATATTGACTAATGCGGATGACAAGCTTAAAATTTTATTACAATAGCATCATAATTTCGCATAGAATACGAAAAAGAATTTTGCAATCAAATGCAATTATATTCTTTTCCAACTTTAATAAAATATTATTGTGTAAATTTATTAGTTTCAATTTTTTTCCGTCATTTTATATTTACTTTTCTTTTATGGAAGCTAATTTGGTAGAAGCTTACATTTAAATATGAATTCCAAATCACTATTTGGTGCTGTAAATCTACAAGTTATTATGTATTACAGAGCCAATATGGTGATTCACTATGTAATAAGCAATATTTAATAATAAAGGTGAATTCATTGAAAAATACTCTTTTTAACCAGTATATACATACAAACATATATATTATATGCACACATTTAATGAAAAAATTAGATTGCATACTCTGTAAATTATGCAAACCATAGCATACATATATTTCATACATATTTTTTGATTTATATAACATACTAAATTTAAAAACAAAGTTACTGTTGAGAATGTTCAGTAATTTTTTAACCATAATGGATTTCTGAATTGCCTTCTTCTATCTAATTTTACATCCTTCAATATCATATCCTAAATATAGTAGTAGGAATATTCAACAACCAATCACAATCATAATTTCGGTCATGCTATTATAAATTCACCTGCGCTCTTGAACTATACGGGATAACCTGTGTTCTTGGTTCAACTGCAATTTTTTTGAATAATAGTAAGAACAATGATCAACAGAGAACTCCAGGTGATTTGAAATATTTCAACTTCCATGAAAATTTTGATGGAAGTTATACGCGAATTCTCCAATTAAAGTCTGTAAAGTGTACCAATCTCCGCGCAAACAGACGTCATTTCGACAACACCTACTAATTAAATTAATGAAAGTATTTCTTCCATTTTACCATTAAAGGTTTCGATAGATATATGAATAAAAATTTTCATTTTATATGCAAATTTCTATTTTTTTTTTAATTTCCATTCTAATACTCACCATTTCGTTGAAATTATTAATTTAAATTATTATGTTTTGATATTTTTCACTGAAATTTACAAACATATTTTCCATGTCTTCAAGTCAGCATTAGTTGATTGTAGATATACAGATAATCCTAAATGGTAAAGGAAGAAATTAAAATCACTTCATTATTTTTGTAAATTTTTATCTCTATACAACACGAATAAACATTGTTTTATTCTACATAAAAGAATAAAATTAGGTTTATTGGTATATATTTTTTCACTTTAAGTCTTTATACTTTAAAAAAATACCGAAAAAAATCCTAAGGATTTCCTGCTTTAATTTCTAGCATGAATAAAGAAACCATAAATTTCAATAATTCTAAATTGTTGTAATTACTCTAAATCAATATTTAGTATAGTTAGTCTGTTATAAAAATTAATATTATGATTAAATAAATATAAAATTGAAACAATTATAACTAAATCATTAATATTGCACATACATAAATTGATTTTAAACTTTGATGATAGACTTTAACATATATCAGCAGTTAACAGAATCCATTTACTCCATAAACTATAAAATCATTTATATTCAGTTTTAGTATAATGGAATATCGATTTTTATGTTGCACTAAAATTGTTTACCAATTTGAATATTTAAGTGCATTTTAATACATATGCATGTTGTAAAATGATAAAATATTCATGTATATAAATTAAATTTTAAATCCTAAGCATATTGTTTAAATCTTTTCGAAAACAAGTGCCAAACATGTGAATTCCTGTTAATTCTAGAGATATTTTTCGTAATATTTTGATTTTAATAGTTAGATAATGCATTTGCAATATTATGATTTCTGCATAATAGGCAACTGGATACTTTAGAGGCTGAAACTTTTTACATGTGGTATTTACAATTATTAGAAATGTCCAGTATATATAATGATGTTTCATCACACTAGTAGATAAATTGAACTATATTTTATTTCAGTTTGAAGCAAACTTATTTCAACCTAAATTTTACACAAAGCATTTTCTACACAAAAAGCTTTGTGTAAAATTGTTTTATATATATTTACTTTTTTACACATTCTCTCATCATTACAGTGATGATAGAACGTGTCAAAAAGGAGTAAACATTTATGGCATCGCCATGATATACAAAAATAATCAGAATGATTATTTTTGTTAAAAAGTTTGTTAAAAAGTAATTGTAACAAAATGTATCAATAACAGCGTTGTTATGATAAGATAACTGCTTTCAAAGATATTCAGGCATTTACTTTTTTAAATAATAATGTTGAGTTCTAATCAATTTCTAAAACTTCAATATTTTATATTTTTTTCAAATTTTATGTAATGAGCAAACTATACAAGGAATTCTATCTCATAAATTAGATAAGGTTCCTTTGATTTTAATTAGTGATTGTATAATCCTTAGGCTAATAAATTTGGTTTTGTTTCTCTACCTTTATTTATCAAAGTATCATATTTTATACCATTAATAGTATGAATCATTACAATAATTTTATTATATTGTAAAATGTACTATATATCAATAACTTTTTCGCTATGCAATTATTTTTAACATATATGTCTTCAAAATACCATTATTTGAACTAAAACTAAATGAATTTATTTATAATTTACATAGTTGCCTGAATATATTGAGTAAATTGTTTTATAATCAAATATAAATACATCAATATAAAGCAATATTATAAATACAACAATATAAGATAAATTGTATATAATTTAAACTAAATTACTAATAATTTAAAGAAAATACTTTCATAAATATATTATACTGATTTTTTAAATCGAAGATTTTGGATATTGATTTCAGTTGAAATAATTGACAAAAAAATATTATATTTCTAAAATACAACACAATACAGAATACTTTCACAACCGCTTCATAAAGCATTTAAGCATAAACTTTGTTAAATTCGGGTTTTGCATTCAAGTATGTTAAAGTATTTCAAAGTTTTCAATTAGATATCATATTATTATCTTACAATTAAAGCTGCAAGTTATGTTGTTTACAATCTTTAAATACATAACTGAAGTATTGTTTTGAACATTTGATAGTTGTTAATGTTAGATGACCCAAATTTATATTTAAAACAACAAGGAAATTTGTAAAAGATATGCAAATTACCATGATGAAGATAATGTAATATAATACAAAAAATCGAAATAAAGTTTTAAAATAAAAGACATGCAGATAAATGTCTAATTTGTTATGAGAATTTTATTTCTAATTTTAATAAAGCTATCATAATTGCATAGTTAAATGAAACCAATTATAACATATGAATATATCTTAAAAATTAATTATTGATAAAATGAAGATATATTAAGACTCCTTCAATAAACTTGTATATTCTTGAATATTTCCCTCAAAAATTATTTCATAAATATTTTCACTATAACTGCTACTTTTAGAAAATATTCTTTAATATGTTTCATTTCTGGCTTGTCTTAAAATCTATTTTTGCCAGTATTAAGAATTGTGATTTTCTTATTTCTGCATCTATTTCATCAAGCTTTAAACCAGTCTATTCTCACAATATGACTTCATTTAGTTTTTATATTTACATTGAAACTTATCTTTAGTTATATAAACATTGATAGTTCCCTGAATGTAAGTTATCTCCATCAAAAATTTTTACGTTTGCAAAGTGTCAGGACAAACTCATCTGACATGTAATGTATCATTGTTGCTTCATCTACTCCTCACCATTACTCAGTTTTCCTATGTTTTACTTTAATAAATTATCTTATCAGATAAGAAAAGGCTTTAGGTTAACACTAATTATTTTCACCAAAATGTGCATTAATCTATGTTTGCATTGTATTTAGTTTAAGACAAATAAGACAAAGGAGTGGTTTGACTGCAATTTTTAAAATACAATTCTTATTTGTTCCGGTAAAAAAGATATTTTAAACACTGAAAATAGTAATTTGCTTGTTTTGTATTTAGATAAATACAAATGATAATTACTCGCAAAAGTATCGTTCCATCATTTATAAAATGTTTTGTCACAAGTTTTACTGTATGTTTACTACTCTTGTTACAACCTCATTAATTATTATAAAATATCCATGCTACTTTTAAAACTTTATTTGAGAAAAATTTTTAAAAATTATTATTTTAACTGTAAAATAGTTTATTATATTTATTTCTCATAACAAAATTTAACAAGTATTATAATTAATTTGTTTTAAATTATCTAAATTACCTCTGATTAGGTATTGCTTTGTTTCTACAACTTTGTTAAATTATCCACTAAGCTGAATATAAGTAATGGTTTGTTATATCATTATAAGAAAGATAATAAAACATAACTTATAGGAAATTGCAAACTGAAGCAGTATAAAAAATGACATTGCGGGTAAGAAAACTTGCCAATGACATAATTTTTCTAAATAACCAATGAATTGTGAAAACTTGTTCAATTGTAAGCCTTATGTTCTTTGTATTTGCACAAAATGAATTATTTTTGATTTTAAGTCATAATAGAATTTGTTTTATTATTATCTATCATCTAGCTTGATATTATTATTTAAATTAATTGTTATGAGAACGTGCAAAGAAAAATAAATAAATAACGGTTTACCAAATTGGTTTTACATATTCTTGAACACACAGAACACATTTATAAATTAAAATATATTAAAATTGTATTCAGAAATTGCTAATGAAATAGTAAAAACAAATTTAATTACTTTTAAAAAAGTTATCATATTTTCTTGAAAAAATGTATATTATTTAATAATCAAAATTCAATATATTTTTTCAAATTTGAAAAACATATTCAACAGAATTAAATTAAGAAGAAATCCAATTTAGTTCAAAACTTCCATGATTAATCATGACAGTCAAGTTTGTCATTTATTACTCACTGAACTGTTATTTAAAATAAAAATAATGAAACATACAGTCACAAACAAATTTGATCGAACTACTAACTTAATTCATTTAAATGAATAAGATGAAAACTATGTAAATTTTTAGTTATATGTTTTGATTTATTTCTATTTTGTAATACTCTAAATTGAAAATAGAAGACTTATTACAAGTGTAATTATACAAAAGGATTTTTCTCGATTATATCGAGAATAACAAATAAAGAAAGTAAACTTTATAAGGCTAATAACATATCATTAATGCTAATATATTTTAATATGAAATAAACATTAAAAACGTCATAAAATAAAATTAGATGTTTAAATAAGTAGTTATTTAAACTATTTCAGTATTTGCAAAATTACTTGTAAAACATATAGACTTACCAATTTTATCAAATAAAAATAATTCAAAATTAAATAAGATGCATGGTTATATAAGCTGTCAAGTTTGCATTAAATAATAAAAATAAGGGAATGAAGAAAAACTAGAAGTTACTAAATAAGATATATTTTAATTTCAATATTCGCAAATTAGTGTAAAATAAAAGGGATGATTTACTAATGTTTTAAAAATTTAAATTCTATTCAAATAAAATTATTTCAATTTAATATACGACCCATAAAACTTTATCTTCCATGTATTAAAGGATACATATAATAGCTTTGATATAAAGTGTCTGCGTCTAAAAGGAGGTAAATGTTTATCAAATAGCATATTCCTAGACATATGAGATTTTAATGGGTACTTATTAATAATATCAGTTTACTCAAGAAGTATCACTTTAACATAATATCTTTTTAAATCAATATGTCTAAAATTCTTTCATTTAGTATTATGTATGCTTTATATGATCTATTTGAAAATATTCTTCGAAAGTATTTCTATTTAATTACTTTCTATTGCTTTAAGCAACTATTGTTTTAAATTATTTCATAAAATATTTCCTAAAAATTTAATCTCAGTTTTTAATCAATAAATCCACATTAATAATAGTTATTTTGTTTAATTATTTACTTAAAGTATAATATGTCAAATATTACATTTTGAAAATAAATTAAAAATTTGAAGAATAGTTGAAAAATGAATGAAATAATTATTAAGATTTCATTTATAAATTTCAATAATTCAAGTAAAAAAACACACAATATAAAATCTTAAAATTTAAATCTATAAATCTATTTTATTTCATTAATTTTTGGAATGAAATTTCAAATTAATTTTACAAATCTACGAAAAAAATTATTAACATCTATTAATATATATACATATATAATTACAATAGGAAAACTAAAACAATAAATGGTACCAAAAAGTTTAAGAGAAAAACAAAGGTTTTTACTTAAAACTCGTATTAACATCTCTTTTGAACATTTAGCATTTCAATGAATTGCTAGTTGCTTCAAACGGATTCTGGTACTTCAAATGGTTCAAAGTTTCATTGTTGATGCGCAACGGTCAAGCAAAGTTGTAAATGTATTTCTGCTATACATCGAAATTGATAAATGGAAGATGATGAGCAAGACTTATCAAGGCAATTCTTCTTACAAAACTGGAAAATGAGCAATAGAGATAATAGAATTGATAATATAGATTATTCAGAGTAAATAACATTTTTAATGAGAATAGATTATCAAACTATTTTAAGAAAAGTTGTACCTCCTCATTATTCATAAGACAATGTATCTAATTAATGTAATGCAACGAAACTCACTTATTTCAGTCATAATACGTTAAATAAAATAATTTTTTAATTTAATTTTCAGTTTAGATAAGACTCATTTTATTAAGAGATCAGATTTACTAAACGGTCGCTCTTGGCGCGATTTTCTAAAGTTGGTGATAAATAACATTTTCTGGTTACCCAACCTATTCTGACTAATCACAGATGAGGGATTCCGACCAATGAAAAATGGGGGATTCTGTTTATTTTAGACCTCCCGGGTCCAGATTAGCAATTTTGGCGATTTTTGTAAAAAGTTTCAAAAAGCGATAATATATATATTTTTACCATATTAAGTATTAAATATATTTATTTTATCTGAATTTCTTATAATAGAGTAAAATCGTTTCTGTGTGGTAAGTTAATTTTTCTGGCAATTGGAAGTTATTGATTACATATTCTCTTATATTTCAAGAGAAACTATTTTCTAGCGTTATGAAGATGCAAACAGTTTATTTAAAATTCTTCATATAATTCATTAATGTGTATACAGTTTTGTTCATGAAAATTAAAATTATTCCTGCGATGTTTAAGGCACATTATTTCTGAATAGTAAGGTCTCTTAGACATGTAAAGTATTCGTCTCTGTAGTAGCTATTAATAAAATCCAGATATTGATAAAATATGTATGCGTGTTCATTCTATAATTGTGGTTGCTTGGAAGGTCAATATCAACGTCTCATGTCCCTTAAAGAAATAAAAACGCTATTATTGCTTCGATTGATATCAACAATTGTAGCGATAATAGTGTTTTACTTTTTTTGCTACTTTTATTTACTTCGATTGAATATGAAACAATAAATTTTTAATAAATTTATTTGAAAAGATAATATTTTAGTAAATAATAATTATAATTAGTTTTTAAAACATTCCTTTATGTAAGTATTTCGTAACACCTAAATATGTTCAAATCGATGTTTAAAAAAATTGGGTTTTGCTAATACAGCAGTTACAGTAATATACATGTTAGTTTATTACAGTTATATTGAATTCAGTTTTTAAGTATCTATGTATAGTATAAGAGAATTTTATGCTGTGATCATTGAAAAAAATTGTCAAATATAAGTTAATAATGTTCGTAAAATATCTAAAACATCAAGGAAATTAAAAACCATTCAATATGAACTATTGATTTGTAACTTACATAAAATATTTTTAATTAATCACCTAAAATTTAAATAAATCACCTCTTTTTCTAAAAAATATGAAGTTATAAAAACAATGTTCACTAAACATCTTATAAATATCTTCTCTTATTTAATTTTAATATAATTCGATACGCTTTTTTTATGTCTATTCACATTTATTCATTTAAAACTCGAAATACTCTACAGAAGTTATTTTTGATGAGGTTTATAATTAATTATTTATGCTTAATAAATTGAACAGAATAAATATCATTCGATGAAGCATGAATTAAAGCTAAGGTGATTAAAATTTGCTATTTTATACGAATTTTGTAATACAATTTTGCAATTCAATAAGAAACAGCCTGAACTCTGTCTCTATGTGATACAATGCATTTATCCTGTGATAAAAAAGATTTAAAAACACGTTTTTGAATTACGCCATTTTTATCGAAACAAATTCATAATATCCTTCTTGAAATATATTCCTAATACATTATTTTCCAATACAACTACGGAGAAATTTTTAATTTAAAATACATTACTAAATTCATTCTTGAATTTATTTTTTGATTAATGCTAATCTTAAAAAATACAATCAAATGAAAAATCCAGTAAGTTTGTTGCAAAAGAGACATTATTTAAAACGCTATGACGTTAAGTAAGTACTTAAATGAGATTCATAAAAATCATTTATTGAAACTTTATTACACTTAAGAAATATATTATTGCTTATGCATATATATATATATATATATATATATATAAAATCTTTTAAACAACAAAAATTTATTATTGCAGTTTTCAGACAGAATATCTACCTCAAATTTTATTCTTTGTAATATTTAGAAAATTCTTTAACATAAATTTACTTTTATTATATTCTCTTATATTAGGTCTGCTTTCATTAAATTGAAATAATCCAAAACTGTAAATCTTTCAAAACAAATATTTCAAACGTGACTCGTTTGAGCACATTTCTTGGTCTGGAGACTTCATCACTATATAACAGTAGCTATTCCAAAATTTTATTTTTAGTGTATAAATGTAATCTTATTGCTAAATGATCCAACACATAAAGTGCTTCTTTGTACCATTAAATAAAAGGGAAAAATTTTAATGTCCTGATGATAATGGTTTTCTAAAAAAACGTGACAAATTTTTACTGATTCAATCCAAAGTTAAAAGAAAAACTATATTAGGGATATTGTCGAATTTTATGCCTAATAATAAATTTAATAACACATTTTTAAAAATATAAGTTCTATTATCTCAACTAAAAAGGAAATTCAATACTCTCTTGTAATTCTAACCAATGCATCCCAAATTTGTAATGGGACACATTTTTGTGTAAATTAAAAAAATTTGCGAAGCAGTTAAAAAAAAAAAAACTTAGTTTTTACTTTAAGTTATATTTATTAGAATATATCAATATAATTTAGCTTTCCTGGAAAAAAGTTTATACTATGTTTTAAAGACTGCAAATGTATTTAATCAATTATTTTATATGATATCAAATTTTACCAATCATATCCTTGTAAGTTTGAATTTCATTTTGAATATTTTAAGGCTACTTTATAGATTTGACTGAATAGGGCTAAATTATAGATTTAAGAAAATCATGTTCGATATAACTTAAAGAGGCAGATTATCTCCTTTCTTGTTCTAGGTTTTCTCAAATTTTTAAATTAGAATAAAAATATCTTCAATATGCTCATGAAATATCTTTTGAAATACAATAAAAAAGATATCATATGCATATTTAAAAAAAAAGTGAGACACAAATAATTTTAATTTAAAAAGGAATTATATAAATCTGTGTAAATAGTAAATGCTTATATCTATTTTAAATGCTATTCTACAGCTTATTTAACATTTAAATAAGATAATGCATCCTTAGTTTATGAAATATTCTGTCTCCATTAAAATCCGTGTATAAGGATATATAAATTTGAGTATTTACAGACTCTAAAATAGAAAAGTTTTCCATTAAATGTAAGAAAAGCAATTATAACTCTAGAATAGTTTCAACTATATCCATGTAAGTTTTCCTTCAAGTTAAGCTACCATTACTTTTAAAGTGGTCTATATTTAATAATTTAACTTAACTAAAATTAACTGAACACAGAACTATTTCCCTTGTGTGTTCCAACAATTTCTTTATAATCATTCAAAATATTTTAAAACTGTGTGCAATTAATGAGCTTGAGAACCAAATGAAAACATTAGTTCCCATCTAATTTACAAATTTAGAAAGTTTTAATAATATATGAATGTCAAAATGAAAACGCTATTATTCTCCTTAACTAATGATAAAATACTAAAAATTCTTAGAGATTTTTAAAAAAATGTAATTTTTCTTCTTTATTTATTTTTGATTATAGACTATATGAATCCACTTTTACTTTGACTATTTAAATTTATTTATTATGCCACATACTTATTGTATTATTTTAATATTTCATTATCATTTTTTATGTTCGTTAGTTATAACGTAATGAAGATAAAAAATTGCAAACTTAGGAATTATGATAATAATTTTATTTAGGAATATTATAAATGAATATTTGCATTATAAATTCAGATCATAAGTATATAGAACTAAAAACAATGATAACACTTGCGTAAATCACAAAAAATGAAATCAATATTTAAAAATGATATCTACATTTAACTTTAAGTAGAAAACTAAAAACAAGAGATAGAGAGATTTTAATTTGTCGACATACATGATTGAATAGAATGACAAGCCATTTGTGAAATCTGTCTGACTTTATGATTTAATTGATATTATGATAATTATTGTGTTTACTAATTATTATAAAATTATAATTTTGATAATTATTCTGTTCATTAACATATTTTGTGATTGTACATCAGCGTTACATTCGTTTTTACAAAAATTTGCATAAAAAAGATAACATTACAAAACACAAAACTAATATCAAATAATAAAAAAATGTTTTCATATATTTTAAATTATAATAGTTGTGAGAGAGAGAATAATTACAGTGATTATGCTCAACATTTCAGTTAATTTAAAATGGCGACTCATCAAAGAATCAACGCCAAAAAGTTGCGGAGCAAAGCAGCCTCTTACTTTATTAGTCTAATTTTCATCTTCGTCATGGGTGATCTTATGAAAATACATATTATGAAAATCTTAATTAGAATTCCTAGTTGATCTTTTGCGCAAAAGTATTTTGAAATTCATATTTCATATCCACTTTCTGTTCCCTGCCGCAAAAGGAGTGGGGAAAATTCCTTTCCGGTTTACGAAATCGCCAAAAGTTTTCATGACTTCGAATAATTTGTACCAAATATATGGACCCCTCAAATGAGCCATGCAGTAGGACTTAGGTGAACGTGCCCGGAACTGAAAATTGCGCCCTCCACTGAATATTTCTGGAGTTAATAGATGTTGTCGGCTGCTTTGCGAATGCCGGATGTATGTTTTAGTGGAAGAATATACATTTTGAAAAGGATTTCTACAGTTGAAAACGTGCGTCATTTGATTTTCTGAACTTAAATGTTAGAGAACCTCTGTATGTTATGTTCCATGAAAATAAGAATGATGTCTTCAATTTCATGTTTTATGAAACTTTTTTTGTATTCTTTTGCATATAATCAGTGCACAAGAAAGTTTTAAGATCAACAATAGCATTTGTGGAAGACATTTGTAAAATTTGCTTAAAAATGTAAAATATTATGTAAACGTTTACATTTTACTTTGCTTAATTTTAATTTTTATGGTGATATTTTGATTACACATTTGCAGAAAGACTTTTAATTGTTCCAAATTTACATTTTTATTTATGGAAAATGTTACAAAACAAACGAAAATTCAGTTGTTCCTTATTATTCATAACTGTATTCCACTGTTCTAAAATGTGATAATTTAAAGCAATACCATATGTCATTGATTGATAGATGCACATTCTGGACTTAACTAAGGACTTTTATAATTTCTTAATTTTTCAGTACGATTCAGATTAGCTCTCTTTCCTGCCAAATGTCTCTTTTTTTTTCTAAATTATACCTTTTCTTTACAAGTTATGCAAGATTCAGGTCTATTACAGAATTTCAGAAATTATACAAGATTAAGTTCCCTGCTATGCAAATTATATTTCTTTTTGCATGGCAAATTTTTATGCCTTCAGTAAGTAATGAATCACTTAAATCAGGATAAAGATCTACCTCTACTCTGCGTCCCATATTTTCAGCCAAAACTCTCTACTTAAGACTGGTATTTTCCATTCTGTTACTGATTATTTCCTTCAAATGATTTTTTTGATCCCTTACTGTATTTTTTACCAACTAAATCCGTGTTCTTGCATTTTTAAACATGATATTTCCCTAGAAATTTCTTTTAGTTCAAAATTTAGTAATATCCTTATCTTTTTTTAAGATAATTTGCTATTGTGCTAATTTCACACATAACAGCTTATGATGGAACTATTTTATCTTTGAAGTATGTCTATTTTATCATTCTAACGTCAGTTGCACTTTTGCATTTTTTCAACTTAATTTTGCCTCTTTTTTCACCAAATAAGTTTTTCGAAATATGAACAAAAATTTTACAAGACATAAAATAGCTGACCTACATAGTTTTAAAATCTTAGAATAAAACAATGCTTTTTTCTCTCAATACTGCAATCAGCTTATTTTTGCAGATGTTTAATCAGAACCTGTTATTAAATTATCTGCATTAGAAAAGCTAACAGTATTCGAAATCAGTAATTAAATTGATTTTCATTTTTTCAAACTAGTTCCAGTGAAATAACTCTTGTACAAATCAAAATGCATGTTGGTTATTGGCATATGATTGGTTCTTAAACTGTTGTTGCGATTGATTAATACACTTTTAATACTTTGCAATTCCCCATTCATAGAAGAAGCTATTTAAATTAAAAAAAAGTAACTTCTGTTCTATAGGCATTCAAATTTTGTGATATAAATTGATTTCATCATTAAAAATGGTTTAATTTAATATATAAGCATTTATGTTTAAGAGAAATTCTATATATTCTGAGAGTCCACAATTTCAAGTGCCAAGACAAAATAATCAGGCAAATGCACGCACGCACACACACACACACACACACACACACACACACACACACACACACACACACACACACACACACACACACACACACACACACACACACACACACACACACACACACACACACACACACACACACACACACACACACACACACACACACACACACACACACACACACACACACACACACACACACACACACACACACACACACACACACACACACACAA
>JAPDSC010051889.1:63877-83763 GCA_026290005.1 Latrodectus geometricus | reverse complement strand
CAATTTTCATGATATGCATTAGTAAATATATGATTATTACATCATTACATCCACATTCAGATAAAAATTTAGAAAATTAATATAAACCAGTATTCTCGTAAATACTTTCCTCATGGTTACAACAGTCATGGTCTACTTTTAATTGTTTCTAGGTTATATCCTTTAATCCAAAAACTCAAAATATAAGTTATATAATTTGAATTATAAACTTCTATAGTTATTGTACTAATTTTAATTTATTGATTGAGTAATAAGAGAGATTTATATTTATTTGAAAGAAAATATAAAGAATATTTAACTA
This sequence comes from Latrodectus geometricus, assembly GCA_026290005.1. Classification (NCBI taxonomy): domain Eukaryota; kingdom Metazoa; phylum Arthropoda; class Arachnida; order Araneae; family Theridiidae; genus Latrodectus; species Latrodectus geometricus. The sequence goes on along the minus strand of JAPDSC010051889.1, from coordinate 83,462 downwards.
TATTTCCTATATTCAGATATACTTGCCTGTTAAAAACATCATATTTGATCATTTTTGTTTTATTTGCTTTCGCACCAACGAACATTTTTCCAGGTGTTTTCTCAGTTTTCCAGAGCATACATAGATATCGTGTAACTTCCTTATATGAATAAAACAACAACTTATTTATCTTTGCAAATCATGTGATTACTATGTATGTTCAATGTTTTGTTTATTTTGAGTATATTTTAAAAGCTTGTGCAAATATTAAATATGTATGTATATTCATCGACAGCAGAGAAGAGTGATACATATTTTATAGATCACCGTTATTTGAGATACAGTCATCGCTTGCTTACGCTCCAGAAAGAATGTCTTCATAATTTAAAAACAGGAATCAAATAGAAGAGGCTTAGATAAGAATTGCCACTTCCTTAGGCATTGTTTCACTTGAGGTACATAGATCATTTTGTAATCAGTATAGTGTCAGTAAACTGGTGTGTAAATAATTTTTTCCTATCAGTTGATTAACTTGAAATATTGGTGCAAATAGGTTTCCAGAATAGTTATCAGATTCCAAAAGTTTTCAAATATAAACGTTTTTATTTTGTTTACATATTTAAATTACAAATTAACTTTTTTATCAAGGTTATTTAAAAAAATAAAGGAAAATAATAACTAAAACCTAAAATTATAAATAAGATTTTACAAAATTTAAAAAAGAGGTTTTTTTAAATTATATTATACTAATTTTATATATATATATATATATATATATATAAAAGTGGAAAATTAATTTATAAATTCAATAATAATATTGAAGTTTAAAATTTTAAAATGAATTAAATAATATGAAAATTTTGGTAAAATGAATTATTGATAAATGTGTATTAATAGAAAATATATTTCACACAGAAACCTCAAAACAATCATTTCATATTCGATTTTATGGGAGTATATTCAATTTATTTTATGGCAAAAATTATTGTATTTTGAGTTATATTCAATAGAGAAAAATCATTTTCAAATCATATAGTATATCTATTCCAGCATCTGCATTTTTCGACTACAACTTTGCAACAGCAAAATGCAAAACACGTATTCTACGTTTGAATTTAAATGTGTAAAAAGAAGAAAGAAAAAACTGAAACAAAAAAGTTTTCATTTACCCATAAAATTATGCCCGTAATTACATCAGTGAGTTAAATGGTTTTTTCCCCATAATATCAATAAAAACGAATACATTGGATTTGATTTTTTTTTAACCTTACAGGTTTTGAACTTGCTCTGAATTGCATTAATTTTCCAATTTGAACCCCTTCAAACTTCAAATAATGCTGGAATTATTTTAAATTACTAGATACTTTATGATAAAAATTTATATTTTTACTTTTTTAACATTTTTTTTTAAAATCAATTCTTATTTCTTAACATTTCTTAAAGGCGGCTTTCTATTCTTTTTAATCCAAAAATAGATTTTAAGCAGGATTAGAGCTTACGAACATACTCAATTTTTAATAACATAAACGCTTTGCTTTTTTTTTACCAGTTTCATTTTGTTTACATTAAAAAAATTATCTAATTTTTTTTTTCTTAAATTCAAAGTCTGGTATATTCTTTACAAAAGTATTTTCTTAATGCGGGTGTTAAATTTTAAAAAGAAATAAAATACACTTATATATTATTTGAACTCATATAAATATATTTGTATAAATTAATTTTTGCAGTAGACTGCCGTTTTTGTTTAAACATAGGGACAAATAATATAGTTTGTCAGATAAGAAATAAGAGTTAGATTTAAAACAATTTTTATCAAACTACTCTATTTTTACAAATAAAGTAAAATTAGGAAACATTTTAATATATACTATATAAAAAGCACATGCAAAATGAAATTCATACTTTAATACAGTTTTTACTTTTATCTTTTTATGTAATAAATAATTGCATTTCCTGGTCTTATTTAAGAAAAGTAAACACTTGTATTTTTTGTTGCAAAAACATTTAAAAAAAATACTTTTTCTAATGTAACAAAATTCTGTTGTTTTTCACAAATAAGTATCCAATTTTTTGCTAGTCATTTACCAACTTGTTCAGGACCATTCACCAACTTGTTGAGAGATAGAAAGAAGCATGAAATAGAGTTCATGAAAAAAGTTTTGTTTCAGAATTTCAGTTTGTTAATAGGAATTAAAATTATAATCACACCTATAGGACCATGTCAGTTTACAATCAAATACTAGAAACGTCTTGAGTGATCAAAAAATAAAAACATGCATAAACGGGTGTGTGATGTATTAAAGAAAAGCACATTTTTAAATCAAATTTATAATAAATTTAAATAAGCACTTTAGTCAAATTTAGAGGAGCCTTTAGATACTTCCCACTGACAATGATTGTATTAAATCACTGGTTTTGAAATAATTTTCATATTTTTGTTGAATTTAATAAAAGTAAATCCATTAAATAAACCAGTGGAATTTTTAGAATTAAACCAATTTGCAACTTTTTAAATTATACTTTCTTATTTTTACAAACATATAAACTTCCATTTTTTTCAACCCAATAAAATTTCCAAATTACCGCTAAATATATTACTTGCATTCTTTATAGTTATTTACGAAATAACATCATTCATTTCTGGTAAATTTCAGACTAGTTATTTCAAGATATTTGAAACATTGCAGTCATACATTGACTACATATATTCACATTTGAGCTAAAATGTGCACATTTATCTCCAAGATTTATGGCTTTACAAACATTTAAATCCCGAAGAAAACTCTAATAGTTACTAGGTATACAACTCCTCGAAGAACTATTGCTCCCCAACTCAAATGTAAAGTCTAAACTTCCCCACTGTTCCCGAATCTGTGTGGTGAAGGTTACTCTGACAATTCCCAGCTCAGATAAATGGGTGATCAACTCCCATGGCGCTTTCACCACAGCACATAACGATATCATTAGGCGTGTCCAGAGGCCCTGATAGTCTCTCATGAGTATTCGCTGTAAATGGTGCCCAAATATAAACAGACATTCCCTTTGAAATGGAACTTTAATGATGCTGTGGTATAGAGTAATGGAAGGACGAGAAATGAGAGAGCTGAAAGCAGTTGTTTGACGAAATCAAGGTGGGAAGGATTGATTGCCCAATGCGTTGCATTAGCGTAAAATTAATGTCACTGGAAGCTTGGATTCCATATAATTTAGGGAGTATTTTTCTGTAAGGCATGTAACTCATAAGCTACATATGTGTTTAAGCGATTCAATTGAAGTTGAATTTCTATTCACATTCTATGTTTCACAAGTAAAATATCATTTCCATTTACGAGAACATTAAAGTGTATGTTTAAATTACCACGTAAATTCCATGTTGTAATTGTTTTTTATACACAGTACTTTAAATTTTTATTGAAATTGTAAATCTAATTATGAATTTGCAGTAAAAACCAAACACAAGATTGTCACATGCTTTAAGAAAAATTAATTTTCTAATTGCGACATTTTTAATTATAAAAAATAAATTAGTAAAGTAATTTTTGGTTTTTGATAAAATTTTCAGGTAATTTATATTAATTTTTTAAAGAAATTTTTTATAAATTAAAATATCTGTTGCTCAAAAGTAAATTGTGAAAATGAGAAAAGCGAATAATGTAATGCTAATTGATATGATGTTTTAAAGATTATTTTAGTACGATCTATGTATGTATCTGACCTTCTGAATTGTGATACTAATTTTATGTTTTAGTCAAAGATAAAGGCATTTTTATTAAAAGTATTAAAACTAAATTTATTATAAAAATACCTGAATGTGATTTCGAACTTATCACAATGAAACACAAATTATCTTATTCAAAAAATCAGCAGAAAAGAATAATCCTTATATACTAATTATAAATGTAAAATAAGGCACGAAATAAATCAATAAAATGGCAATACATTAGAGTGGCAAACGGAAACTTTATGGTATTTTTAAATCAGAACTATATAAAGATCTTTTTATTGGGATTTGTGAACAACAAAGTCAACATAGAAATACGATTGTTTTTGAAATTATGTAATTTAAAATTTGCAATAAAATAAATCTTAACGATACTTTGCATTTTTATTTATTATTAAATAAGAGTTATTTAAATATTGAATTGCAGCATATTATAATAATAAACATAAAAATTATTACTTTGTTTGAATAGATAAATTCCTTTCCAAAGAATGATGCAATCGAATAAAATAATTCACCATGCAAAATATTATGTATAAAAGTTTAGAACCTAATGTACTACATATTGTTAAGCAATTCAACTCAAAAAATAAAATTATTCATAATACTTTTATGCACATTCCATCCGCTAATTTCCAAACTCTAAATCAAATTAAAAAGAATGCACATATACTCTAGTTGTAATATGGAAATCATAAGAATATTTCACATTTTGTGATGCTTCACATACATTTTAAATGAAAATTTTATATTACATTCTAGCTTTGTGTAAAATAACTGTGAATTACAAATGTAGAGTTTATTTTCCAAAAGTCTATGGTGTAACATTGTTTTTATTGAAGTTACTTTTATTGTATTTTATCTATCTCTTTTTTGTTACTAAAGAGTTTTTACTCTTTCAAATATTATTTGATATCGTATGCAGTTTCTATTGGTAAAGTGGTATAAAATTATATCGCTGTCGACTATATATCATTAGCAGAAACACATTTTACAAAGCACAACTTTCAAAGGTACAAAATTTTCCACTATGAAAAGTAAAATGATCTAATACACAATTCAAAAAAGAGAGAGAAAGATAATTTTTATTTAAAGATTAAAGTAGTAAATATTTCATTGTTAAAACGCTATTAGCATTATATTAAAAAATACTAAAAAGTAAAAAGAATACTAATCACTAAGATTTTATTCTTGGGATTATCATTCATGTGCTGGTTCTTTATTTCCTTCACAGGTGTATTACTCTTGGAAATGATGGTTACTATTAATATTTAAATTGTAAGTGCTTGAATACTATTATAACGTACTATATTACAATAATACTATTATACTATTTAAAACGTTAAAGTTTTCGTAATCATTCAAATATAATTATCCTTTGAAAGAATGAAAATATATCACTTTTTTAATTATTTTTATTAAATAAAATTACATAAAAATTTCAATTAATTAAATAAAAATAAAATTGGAAATTGTCAAAGAAATATTTGATTTTTGAAGGCAAATGTCTCCAAGAGTAGTTAAATATATTTTCTTATTTCAATTCATACAACATTTTCTAAAAACAAAATTACAGATAGAGAGATATATAGTTATATTAAAAATTAGTTACTGTTTAAAATGCTTGAGTGCTACGGCTAAAAACAAAATAGACAGATAAATAAAGTTAATATGACGTAGTTTCATGATTTGAAGCATCTTAAGGTCCTATTTGCATGAATGAAAGTGCTTTATAAATAAAAATATTTTCAAATCAATGTCTTGTTTTGATTTGATTATTTCATTATTTCATAAATCTATAGACACTCTATATTTTGTGTGTTCAGTAGTATGATGATTTATACAGTTAAAAATGATTGAATTTTGTGATTGGATGCTCCAAAGTGATTACCAAACACATTTTGTAAATATCACAATTTATTTTAAAAACACATTTGAAAATTAGGGTGATATGCTCCAATGAGTTTACAGAAATTTCTCTATGACGGAGTGTTTTTGCATATTTTAATTTTTGAAATCTATTTTAAGAAAAAAGTGATGGCTTATAAACTAATAATTTCTTTTCTTACTAAGTAAATGGGATTTGTAATCACTGTTTATTATGTCTGCATATGAAGACCCTAAAGATATGAAATGTTACAAAAATTATATGCATAATTTTTAGAAGATTTTAACCACATATCATAGTTTGGAAGCATTTTGCATTACAACTTTAAAAATAAGATTACAACATTAAAAAAAATATTTTTAATCACACGCCTAATTTAGAAACATTTTGCATTACAGCTATCAAATAGTGTATATAATTCGTTATTTTTGCATATTTAAATACAAAATTATTTGTGAATATTGAAATAATGACTTTATTTGATTTTTGTGGTACCATGAAATTGAATTACAACCATAAACCTAATTATGACCATATTATTAATTTTAGAGACAAAACAGACACAGAAATACATGAAAAATTTATTGATTTTCAAAAAATATCAAACTATATTTTTAGAGGTGGAGTAAAATTAATGTTTTAAATGTATTTTTCTTTGGATTTCAGATATTTCCTAATATTTTGAACGTAATTAAATTATGTCTTTCATTTAATTTATACCAAGAAATTTAAAAGAGGCAATTTTTAATTGCAAAGAAATCTTGGAAGAATGCATTTCGAAATTTACGAACTTTATTTTATGATTTAAATAAACAATATTTCAAAAATCTCAATTTTTTATAAATATTTTTCAATTTTAATATAATTGTTTATGCTATGAAATTAAATTTCATATTTAAATGATGAAAAGAGAAAGAGAGAAATGGAAACTCTAATTTTAAATTTAAATCTTTATTAAAAATAATCTTTCTTTGCCTATTGAAACTAAATTCTGATTGTTTCAATAGGCAAAGAAAGATTTTAATTTCTCAGCATCTTTTGTTTTACAAGTTATATAGCGAATTCAAAGTCAATGAAAAATAATCACTTCTTTCATTTATAAGCCAAATTATTAGTTCCATTTTAATTTCTGAACATCTTTTATTTTACAAGTTATATAGCGGATTTAAAGTGCAAATTTTAAGCTATTTTATACTGAATTCCCTAATTAAAACTAAAGTAAGAATTTAAATTTAATTAAAAGTTCTATATCAAAATTAATGCAGTGAGTGTTATGAAAACTTTTATGAAGTATGACTTCTATGATTAAAAAGGAAAATGAAATTGAATTTAACTAATTTTAATTAAAAATATTAGTTAGAATTTACTCTATTCAATATTATCATAAGCAACTATTCAATGCTTAAGATATTATATTTTTTCCATGTATTATGAAGAAATAATTAGAAAGGAATATTTTAATTATGAGAAAAATATTTAATATAAATATATGTAAAGAATAATTAGAAAGAAAAATTTCCATTTATTAAATAAATTCATATTAAAATTAAGTAACATTTTATTAATAATTTAATTTATTTTAAAATTAGAAAATAAAATTTGAATGTTTAATTTGTAATTTTATTTATAATATAATTATAATATATATATATATATATATATATATATATACGAAATGAAAGAGTTTAAGAAAGTGTTTTATAAATAATTTTTGCTTTATATTTCTAAAATCCACTTGTCAGCAGTTGTAAAGTTATTTTCAACAGTTTAATTTTTAATTTAGAATCATTAAATATTGTATATTTTATATTATGTAAATTATAACAATAGTTAATAACAAGAAATTTCAACTACTTACATTCATAACTATTAAAATTTGCTAATAGTAGTCTTTAACTAGATTGCATTGACCTAATGTAAGTTTCGGCAGTTCTCTCAAAAATCATTTTATTTACAAATCTTAAGACAGATTTGAAAATGTGTTGTGCTTAGATATTAATTATAAACGTTTATTTAATTCATATGAAGATAATATTTATAATAAAGAAATTAATTTCATTACTTTCCCTATAGTTTTGAAATATTAGATAAAAATTACAATACAATGAAGATTTGTTATTAAGAAAATTTGTGTCAATAATTTACTTATGTCTTAATAATTTCGTTCTAATTATTACATAATATCTCTGTGAGATTTATATTACTTTCATTAGCCCAATTTTACCAAGAAAATTATTGTTTATATATATGTTATTATACCATTTTAACAAATGACAAGAATACATGACCATTGTTGAATGATGAAAAAATTATATATATTTACAATGAAATCCACAAAATTTTTTGCATTAATTTATCGGAATAAGCGAACTAATAGGATTTTAAAAAAGTAGCATACAAAGTCTACAGAATTTTTCAAAGCAAATCACAAGAATTTTATGTCTTTTGAATGGAAGACTTCTCATTCTGTGCCACTCCTATAGTAAATCCATAATCTCTCTCGTTAAAATAGCTAATGGTGAATGTAATGGTTTTATTATGCAACGAAATAAATGATTTAAATTTTAAATGTATCTGAGGAGGGGTGGAAAATAAATCTTTTCTCCACAATTTCAGGCAGATTAGAAGTCCTAAAAAAAAGAAAGTATCAATACAAGAAATCATTTCAATTACAGATTGCGAATAAAAAAATTACCATAGACCCGGAAAAAATTTGAATATTAACCGAGAAAATATTTTGGTTTTAATAATCTATAATTCTTAACGAATGCTATTTATTATGTTAAATTTATTCTCACTTTTTTAGAATGTATTTTTTATATGTTATGTGCATAATATTTAAACAATTTTTTAATAAATTTAATGTATCTTCTGTGACGAACAAAATATAATTTAAAATTTATGAGGAATTTTTATTTAGGGAATATTGTTACAACACATTCACTAAAGTTAATTTAAAATAGCAAATTTAGATTAGAGTATTCAGATTTTAATATAAGTTAATATAATTTTATGATATTTCTTACGAAATGTTTTTTTTTTTTATTTCAAATGCTGCAAAAGTAATCTTTTATTTGAATCGTAAAGTTTCTTAATTAAATATCAATAAAAATTAATACAACCACTTCAATAGAAGCACTTCAAGTTGTCTTTTTTTAAAGATTTAAAATACAAAATATTGTTGTATTCACTCGTAATTTTACTTTTAAAGTGATGTTCAGAAATCCCACTTGTAAAATAATTTTCTTTTTTAGGTAAATGTATACTCGATTAACTTCAAATAAATTCCAATGGTTCCATTATTTTACAAAACTATTTGTACTTGATGTCTGAAGTGCTTTTATTTTGATTACTTTTATTTCTGTTCGTTATTTGTAAATCACAGTTTGTTATTTGAACAAAAGTGGAAGTAAATCCATATTTCTTATACAAATTCCCATTAATTATTTAAACATATTATGTCATGCATTTTGTAAAACAAAATTACATTTAATCTCGTATAGGAAATGACAAATTGATTTAAACTCTGTGCATAATATTTTGAAATAAAAATATATTACTGAATGTTTTAAGGCAAATTTTTAATCTCTGAAACTTTTAAAGCATAAAACTTGTATTAAATCATAAACATCTATTACTAATAGTTTTTCTAAATCATAACCTATTAAGTTTCTATTGAATCAAAAATTTTAAAATTGATACAAGATTGTCAAGTTTGCTTTCTTCCAAGATTCAGAGCTTTAAATGAAATGACTCAAGGGTCAAATTGCATCAATCAAAAGTAAACCAGTTGGGAATTCAAAATACTTATGAACTCCATAAATAAATAAGAAATATGTACTGACACAATGTGGAGAACACTTAATTGTGTGAAATATTTTCTAAAAAAACATTTCTTGTTTTGAAACCGTGAAAAGGAAAACAATAGGTGATTGGTATTCTTTAAAATATTCAAAACAAAGATTATAATTTGTAGTGGAATGATTCAATTTACGCCACCTGTCTGGTGATTAGAGTACCTGACTACGGATGGGGAGAATCTGGGTTCGAATCCCGATTCGGGCATGGATGTACTTTCTCTTTCTCTCTCTCTGTGTTTCTTGTTTTTTCCCTCAGATAATGGATGGATGTGGCCTGCCCTATAAACGGGTTTGTGGTGATGTGGCGTGGGCGATGCTACTCGTACCTCCGTGACTTGGTTCACAGGTGCCCACCGGGTAACGATAAAATGGGTAGCAGTTTCAGGCCTTGTTGCGGCAAATGGGTTAATTACTCAAGTGTGCCCGCCATTAGAAACAAATGATTCAATTTACCTTTTTTGGGAATGAGGGTTCCCACATTTTATTCATCGTCCAATCCTTAGAAGTATAATCAAAATTTTATTCATGATTCAAACTAGTTTAGGCTGTCAGGATGTATCCCAGGTAAAAATGGTCAATAGTGTAGTAAAAGTATGGATCACTATTTCTTGGGGAAGCTTTATATCATGATAATATATTTATCGATGGAATGAATCGTATCTCTCAGACACATCGATTGAATTAGGACACATCAATTGAATTAATATGAATAGTTTTATAAAAACAATTTCGAGTGAAAAATCGGACATTGCGATTATAAAACGATGAATATTACAACAGAATAATAATTTAAAGTACATTTTAGAAGCATGGGAGAATTGGTTTAATATAAGGAAAATTTAAGTTTCGGTCTGTGTTTTATTTACCTGAATTTAATATATCACAGTACACATAGCAACATATTGGAAAAGATATTGGAACATCAAAATATACTTAAAATACGAAACTAATTTATAAACATCAATCAGAATAGGCACAAATATCCATCTCCTTCTTCCAAATCGCACAAATATGTCTTGGTCATATTAAAATTTTAATCAAAGATAATTAGTATAAATTTGAATATTATTTGGTTTTAATCACTAAAAGTTATAATTTTAGTGTTCAAATTCCAAAATTACCTAAAAAAATGTTTTATTATTTTTATTATGCTTAATAAAAACAGCAAGATCTGCTTCATTGATAAAATAGTATGAGCAGCAAAAGAAATATATTAATTTGTAGCAAATTTAATGCATGGTATCTCTTATACTAAAATCATCTGATTTTTCTCAGCTAAACTCTTTAACTACTAATTCAAATGTAAATAACAAAATAATTTCAATTTATTTAGGTGTGGAAGAACTCAAAAATATGAAAAAATTTATTTCATAGTATTTATTAAAAAATACTTAAAGGCATGATGAAAATAGATTGTGTGAAATAAAATATTTTCTCATTTATAATGTTCCTCTATCATTTGTCTTTCCAGTTGTTTGTTATAACAAATACTTACTTTAATTTTCCTTTAGAAGCAGTATTTTTATTTATAAATTTGTTACTAAATATTATCTTACAAATAATGGAACCTTCATTCAATTAATATACTGAAACATATCTTCAAATGATAAAAATTATTATATTGGTCTCATAGGAATAAGATTAAGGATTAATCAATAAAAATTAAGAAACATATAAGCAATAATATGCAATCGAATATAATTCTTAAAAATCATTTTTTTATTTATTGAAGATGGAACTATCTTTTCAAAATGATGTGCATCAGTTACATTTTTCCAATTAAATAAGTAAAATAAATTTAAATAAAACTTATGATTAATGCATAATAAAACACATACTTTGCATTTCATCATCAAACATTTCCATTTTTATTATTATAAATACTTAACCATGCATTTTTAAATGATTATTCCTTAAAAATCAGAAGTAGCTTTAAAAATAAAAATGCTAAATCAAATATAGAAATATTCTTTTTTGAAATTTATAAACTCAATCCTCGAAATATTTATCAAAATGACTTAAATATGGAAATTTATATTTCGTTATTTTATTATAAAAATAATAATTTATACTGCTGAATGGTTAATAAGTATCAATGTCGTTACCTACTAAAAACAACTGCTATTCTTTTAACATGTTTTGAAAATTTGAAATTTTATCAATGGATACATTTTTCAAAAAATTACGTATGAAACAGTTTATATTTGATAGTGTATGTTAAATATGTGTTTAAAATAAAATATTAATTAGTATAAGTTAGAAATGTAACATAACTTTTATCATAATATATATGCAAATATTGCAAATAAACAATTTTTCTTTTACAAACAAAATTTTCTTAGTTTTATATTATAAAATTCGGAAGTATCTTTCTTTGTAAAATTTTACAATTTCGTGCAGAGCAATTAATACTATATTGCTAAAGGAATATTATTAGATATTTATTTACTTTTTTATGACAAGTATGTCGTTACTAAGACTATGTTAATGCAGCTTTTTCAAAAGATGTATTTGAATTTGTTATAAATTCTAACTATTCAACAACAAGCTATGCATGGCAATTAATATTGGTATATAATAACTTGTTTGAAATATAATGTTTATATTATTTTACTTATACTTGATATTTCTTTATATTGTTTTCTTAAGAAGTATTATTTATATACATTAGTGCTTGATCATATTATCGAAAGTTTTGCTTGAAATATTTCAAAAGAACTTGAACGTAAATTGCACGAACGCTTATCTAAATCTCCTTGCAACATCACATAAATTGCTTCCCTTGATCATCGACTTTGATTCAGATCAATACAGAAGAGTACGCTTCCCTTGAAGTGTTTGATGGTGCAAGGATTTTAAAAGCGCTGGTCTACTTATTAGCGTAAGAGGAAACGTTTATGTCTTACAGATGTAGGTCCTTTGCGTCATTACCGAAGCATAATTAAGTTGATTCGGTGTTTACGGAAAAACGATTTGCACCCTTCCTGCTTTCATTAACGTCAACCCCGTTTTAATATTAAACACTTTATGAGCATGGGAGACAATTATATACATGAATGATGATGATATTGGAACTGATTACGGTGCATGTGGGGTTCTTTATTTCCTTCGTCTTGGAGACGTTCTCTCTTATTATGATTTGAATGTTTCTGTGTAATAAACATCATAAGATGCACGCTTAGAATATATAACCCACGATTAATTCTGGATTAACACATAAACTGTATCCAGTAATTATTCCGATCACAAATCAAAATTTTTCATTCGTCCTTCTGTATGAAGAACTCAATGTGGAATAAATTTACTTGAGTTTATTCATTATTTTATATTTTGTAACTGGATAGTATCGCAGTTAATATCTCATGTTATGGCACTCTGATAGATTGTTATCATAAAACTATTAACACAAAATAATTAAAGGAACTAAAATAACTAAAAAATTACTATAAATATAGGCTGATTACAACAACTAATATTGTACAATTTAATGCATTATGTAAGATAACGACTAATTTTGACTTCAGAAAGATGTAAAACAGAACTTCATAGTTTCTTGATTTAATTTATTTCTTGCGCAACTGCCAATTTTTGCACTTAATGGCTAATTACATAGGGAAATTTGGTTTAAAGGATATTCTGATCCACTGCAAATACGGAGTCCAGCTGGGAGTAAAATGCCTGAATTGCTGAAAAGTATTTCAAGAGAGTCAAGCATTGGTCCACCAGCTCGATATATATTTTCAATTTTTTTATTTATAAAATCTTAGACAAAGATTCATACAAAAAATTTCTTGATATTGTATCTGAATTCATGTAAATTGATGAGAATTTGCGTAAAAATAAAAGAGAGCACTGCTGCAGGAAAGTGAAGAGCAAGGAGAATTAATCGATCTGTATATATGCCAAATAGCAAAACTCGTAAAATAACTATATTAGCAGAATGGTTAGTACTCTTTCTTGAGCAGGTTTTCAACAGTTTGTGGACTTCAATCCCACCTTGGAATTAGATATTTTTAGTGGTTAGGAATCCAGTATAAGCCTTAGGTCTTCAACTAATTAGCTCTTGGGTGAAAACAATGAAAGCTGAGGAACAAACAAACCATCACCACATGCTGTGGAATTTATCATTGGTATTTTCATTTTAGAGTTAATTGACCTTCGAATCCCAATAAAATGCTCTGTCAATACAGCATATTGTAAACTTTTTGTGCAAGGAGTTCTTTTTTGCATATCCGTAGACAAAAATGTTCGAATAAAACACTTTTTATACAAAATGGCCTTCCTCTAAACATTGCTACAGATGAGCAAAAACTCTATTCTAAAAACACGAATTATAAATCATTTTCTGATAGTAAGTTGACTTGAATCCTTGCACAACATCTGGTTAGTCTCTTACCTAAAACATATTTTGCAGGATTTCTGATTGTGGGCATAATTAGCACATCTTCACTATATAATTATTGGTATACTTGGAACTGTAGTGAAATATGCTGTTACGTGCTACCAGTTGGTAGGAAAAACAATCTATATCTTACTCAACATCTTCTTAAGAGAATCATAGCATATTATTTTCAATTTCATTTTTAATTAGATAGTGATATCACCTTTTGTATTTTCTGTAGTGATTTTCTTACGAATAATTAAAATGTTTTATTTTAAAATGAGACATCTATTTATTGTTGTGTCCCTATTATTTTTAGGAAATCTGATTTCATATAATTATTTTAAGAAAGTCTCAATTTGTTTCTTGCTCTATCTGAAATTTTATGTTAAATATAGTTCAAATTCAAGCTTTCTTTTGTATCATTAACATCAGTATTATTATATACTTTTTATTGTATGAAAATACAAAATATACATACTTGTAAATTAAAAATCATTACAAAATAGGATGTTGAAAATAATATGTGATTACAGGTAAAGCGATAATGCATTTCCCAATTTTGAAAACTCTTTAACTCTAATCTTCGAAGTCATTATAGAATTATATCCAAGACTAAATCATTTTCAAAATGCTCTAAAGCTTCCTCGTTTTAGAATGAAATAAATAGCTTTAACCAAATGCACAAAGTTTCATTTCTGAAAGTTATGTCACAAGAGCTTTTCCTCAGAATATGCAATATGATATGCTATTTTAATGGAAATAATGATTTCCACATTATTTTTAGATTTGCTTGAGAATTTCATAAACATTGTTTATTTCCCTTTTTCAACCAAAATTCAAACAACGTTTAACAAAATGAAATTTACTCAAACATTTTAACGTAAAACACATCTGAAATTACTCGAATTGATGATTACTTTCCATTTGTTCCATAATTAAGGAAATATCACTTTATAATGGAGGTTATACTATATAAAATTGTTTCCACTTATGAAATACATAAAAGTATGCAGTACTTTGTACTCTCTTCCGTGAAGTTACTTGATGCAATGAGTTAAACTTGTTTATAAGTTTAAGAATTCTGCAGGAATTACTAGCTTATTAAGTAAAAAGAGAGAAATATTTGTTTGTTTCCTAACTCAATTAAAATAAGTATTGCAACATTATTATAAAAACGTAGTTTCCAAGTTTCAATAAATGTGTTTATATTTAATTTTAGTGCTTAAAAAACGAAACATTGCATTTTTCAAAACATTGCATTTTTTTATGAATTCAACTATTTTCATTTATACTTTTGTTACAAGTTTGATATTATGTTGTTATATTAGACATTATGTCAAAGCTAACATTATATATAATGTTAGAAAAAGTATATGGGGGAAGAATGCTTAATTAATTTCATTACAATGCTTATTTTGGAAGAACATATTATTATAATTCAATTTGTCAAGTTACAAAATCGTTTTAACTGTGCTTTTTATATAATTTCTTATTGTCATGTGTATCCATATACTTGCAAAGTTCTAGTAGCACCATTAAAAAATGTTCTGACAATCTTCATTAGCTGTTATAGTTAAAGTATTTATAACTCTTTGCAATCAAAATACACTACTGGCCATTAAAATTCCTACACCAAGAAGGTGACATGTTACAGACGTAAAATTTATACGAAAGGAAGAAGGTGCTGTAATATGCAAATGATTATCTTTTCAGCGCATTCAGACAAAGCAGGCGCCAGTAGCGACACCTACATTGTGTTTGGATAAGGAAATCGTTCAGCCGGTTCCTCATACACAAATTGCATTTGAACGCTGTTGCCTGGTGAAAAGTTGTTGTGATGCCACGTGTAAGAAGGAGAAATGCGTACCAGCACGTTTCTGACTTTGATAAAGGTCGAATTGTAGTGTACGGAGATTGAGGTTTATCTTATCACAGTAACGCTGCTCGCGTCGGTCGAGATCCAATGACTATTAGCAGAATATGGAATCGATGGGTTCAGGACGGTAATACGGAACGCCATGCGGGATCTCAACCGCCACCTATCACTAGCAGCTGAGAAGACAGACATATTATCTGCATGGCCGTAATGGATCGTGCAACATCGCCACGAGCCGTGAGTCAAGAAACGGGGTCATTTGGAAGACAAGTGTCAGCACGAACAATTCGACGACGTTTGAAGCAGCATGGACTCTCAGCTCGGAGACCATGGCTGCGGCTTCTCTTGACGCTGTGTCATAGACAAGAACGCCTTCAATGGTGTGATCAACGCGAACCTGGGCGCACGAATGGCGAGACGTCATCTTTTCAGATGAATCCAGGTTCTGTGTACAACATCATGATGGTCGCATCCGTGTTTGGCGGCATCTTGGTGAACGCACACTGACAGCGTGCATTCGTCATCGTCATACTGGCCCATCACCTGGCGTGATGGTATGGGGTTCCATTGCATACACGTCTCGGTCAACTCTTGTTCGCATTGAGGGTGCTTTGAACAGTGCACGTTACATTTCTGGTGTGTTCCGACCCTTTATTCGAGTCCTGTGAAACCCTACGTTTCAGCAGGATAATGCCTGACCGCATGTTTACGGTATTGTACAGACCTTCCTTGATACGGAACATGTTCGGCTGTTGCCCTGGCCAGCACGTTATCCAGATCTTTCCCCAATAGAAAACGTCTGGTCAATGGTAGCCGAGCGACTGGCTCGTCACCAAACGCCAGTTACTACGGTTGATGAACTGTGGCATCGTGTTGAAGCTGCATGGACATCTGTACCTGTACGTGCAATCCAATGTCTGTTTGACTCAATGCCCAGGCGTATAACTGCTGTTTTTACTACCAGAGATGGTTGTTCTGGGTACTGATTTCTCAGGATCTATCCATCCAAATGTTTTAAAAATATAATCTCTTGTTATTTCTAGTATAATATATTTGTTCAATAAATATCATTTTGTTATCTGCATTTCTTCCTGGTGTAGCAATTTTAATGGCCAGTATTGTATAATGAAAGCTATATATTTTCTTATACAAAATCCTTAAGTTTAATGGCTCTTTAAATAACTAAATTATTAATATTCTGAAGACTTAAATCATAAATTCACCAAAACTTGATTTATTTTGAAGTTTCTTATTAACAAATATTTATTCATTAGCTAATTCATTTATCTAATTTAAATTGCATATTTCTATAACTTTAAAATTTAAATTCAACAATTTATGTTCAATTATCACATTTAAAAAATGGTATACAATATCAAAATTGTTTTTTTTTTCTGAATAAGCGTATTCAAAGTGATGACTTAATTCTTCATTAAAAAGAAATTATATATTTAGAATAAAAGTCGAATCTTTCTAAATCAGAATGTTTTTCAATAAATTTCTAATAGCTATTTCATTTCACAATGTCTATTTATCAAAGTTGGAATTTCAAAATTCATTAGTTTCTGAATTTAACAACATTTTGTCAGATAGACTTTTACATTGAATTTGATTAATAATTTCTCAGAATTTGTTAAACATGTTTATTTTTTCTAACTATAAACTAACTTCTAACTATACACTAACTCTTATCTTCTATAGTAACTCAAATAATATACTTCTATAGCTTTAGCATTTGAAGCTAATACCTATTATGAATCTTATTTCCTAACAAGAATTTCCTTATCAGATATAGTTAAAATGTATTCTAAATGTTTTCTCAAATAAGTATGTTTCCTAAAATAAACCAAACGTTTTTATGAAAAAATAGCATTTCCTTAAAATTCCGATGAAGTTAATTTAAGAGATTTATTCAAGTAAGAATAGATTTTCTCATATTTTGACTAATTGGAAACTTTAAATTAAATCAAGATATAGTTCATATTTTTTTATACTTGGATACTGAGGAATTCTGGCTTTCTGATTGGTTAGGGAATTCCTTCTCATTGTTGAAAAATAACAATTTTAGAATAACGACCCAACCGTGTTCGCTAGTGTCGGATGGGTCACGTGGTCGCAATGTCCTCAATGCAAAATGATATATCTATGGTCAGAGCCTAAGCCTGGAAGTCTTTTGATTGGCCCGAACATCTAATATAGTATACAATTCACTCACTTTTCAGTTCGAAGTGGGCATGCTCATTGGATTTTCCATTATACAATGTTTCGTCTCTTCTGCCTCAGCTAAGTTCATTTTTCGTCATTTCACCAATGACATTATAATAACAATGCGTTAAAGCCCATAAGCAAAAAGTTTTTATTATAATAATATGAAACATTGTGTCAGAAATGTATGCCTTAAATGTTAGGTAAGTAGATACAAATTTAACATTGTTAATGATTATATTCCTTGCGTAGTATACAACTGCTATGAATAGTATATTATACTGTTCCTTTACCTTAATATCTACTTGGTAGAAAAAATGTTCTTTGTAATTAACTGATTTGAAAATAACTTTTTGTAATCATAGTATGTTAAAATAATTTGAAATATATTAAATTTTACATTTTTGTGAAGCATAGATACAAATTAAAAATTTTAACTGAAAAAAATTACAAAGCAATATTGAGAAAATATACCAGCAAGAATAACAGGACTAATATAAACAAATAAAACAAGAAAATGTGAGAGAAATATATAGATGCTTTTTCTTTCACATACAGGTTTTATTAATTAGATTCTATGTTTAAATTACATTCTTCCCTTGATATTTTATGACTTACATACAGTACGTAATACAAGTAAGACTTATATATTATGCACTGCATTAGCTATATAGTTAGTCAGTTTATATGATAATATAGTTAGTTTAACACATAAAATATAAAATATTGTACAATAAATCTCAATTATTTTTAATATATATATATATATATATATATATATATATATATATATATATATAATTCAAATTGAGATTTTGAAAACGCGTGGATGAATTCCTTGTTTCTTAGATGTTTTGCACAAAAACACATTATTTATAATTCGTAACATTGAAATATTATAATATTGATCAATATTTTAACTTATTACAATATTGTATCCAAAATATCATAAGGAATAAAATTTATATTTTATATCATTTGTAAATTAATTGGGACCAACAAATAAATGAATTGCGAAACAATTATACTATTTTTATACTTAAATTAATTATTTTTGAAGAAATTTATTATTATATTTTAATAAGCAACATTGTTCCTAAACATTCTAGAATATTTGAATGCCGTATATAAAAATTTTTCATGTTAATAAACAACAGATAATAAATCAAAAGAGCCCAAAGAATGATAATACTCCAGAAAAAAAATATTGTACACATTTTTTTTCACGGTTTTGTTTTGTGTACCACGTAAATAATAAAAACAAAATTGTTTTCCAGAAGATAGCAAACTTTTTCTAAAGAATTTTTTTGGATACCATTTGATGTTGACACATTCCCCAATTCGATTTTGTTTATATCATTGCTTTAGAGCTTTTTCATTCTTATCTATTGCAAAAGATGGATTTCCGATTTTCCTCAAATTAATTTTCTTTTGGCCAATGTATTTGATTTTACTTTTCTTTCTTACACTTACATTTTCCAATAATTTTTGTACATTGTTAACGCCAATCTTTATATATATTATTCTTGCATAAATGCTCATATTTCCTCACAGTTCGCTGCAATGAATAATTGGCATTAGAAAGAAATTCTAACTGCTAAACTTTCAATGCTAGAAAATAAAAGGAATATATATATATATATATATATATATATATATATATATATATATA
>JAPDSC010051889.1:44208-63777 GCA_026290005.1 Latrodectus geometricus | reverse complement strand
TATATATATATATATATATATATATAAACCTTTCACACGACAATTTCATTCAAAGCCGTTGATCGATCTTTTCGTTCGACCAGGGATATATCTTTCCCACAAACAGGGTATTTATACAGATTACTAATTAAACCTTCCTTCATTCACCAGTCAATCACTTTTTTTTTCCATTTTTACTCAAATCGTACAGAAACTTAAGATTTATTTATTAACTAGAGCCATTTTATAAGATCCTAGAAATTCCAATAAATATTAAAAAATAACTCAACGTCAGTTGGATTTTCAGAATTCTAAAAGCGATAAATCAAAGTACGTTAAACATTAAAAAATAATGCAATGTGCGTTTAAAATACAACGCGACGTGCATTAACTGCTCGTGGCGTTGTGGAACGTGCGTTGGATTTTTAATGTTCAAAAAATGATAAACCAATCAAAGCCTCGACTGAATCGAAACCAATCAGAATACGATTCAGTTTCGCCCAAATTGGCGATCAATCTCGATCACAACTTGGGGAGAATCAAAGGGGCACCCTATTGTATTGTCTATCCAAAATATGAAGTTCCTTGAGTACGCAGTTTGAAAATTATAAAGTATATAGTATAGTATATTAAAAAATTAATTTCAGTTGTTCTATACAGCCAGGTGTTTGCTATTAGGTAATATTTTTGTTTACTGAAAGAAGTTACATTTTTTTAACAAAATTTTAAATTATTAATATATTTATGGACTAGGATGGAAACTTACAGCTCATCAAAGAGCATGTACATAGCTTGGATTACAATTGTTAACTTAGAATATAAATTCTTAGTTCAGCATAAATTGGAGCATTTCTATAAATGCTCAGATTATTCATTTTATATTCATATTTTTAATTATTATTTGCAATGTATGACTATTGTGACAATCAACAATCCCTTATATAGACAAGAAACTTTATAAGACTCAGAAAAAAATAATTGATGAAGTATTTAAAATAATGGTTTAATAACAAATATTTTTTAACGTATGGATATAAATATTTAGAGTGTTATGGCATATTGTGTCAAAAATTACTTTCAAACATTCTTTTTAAATGTCATATTTAGTAATTTATTATATATTTGCTATTAAGTTACTCATTTATATTTGCTTAAGTAGTTCTATTTATTAACAACTTATTTGAATCATTATTTCACTAAATTTTTAACAAAATTGAACAATTTTGTTGCAGATAAATAAGTATGGTGCTTAGCTGAGATTAATAATTAAAATTAATACAAGCTTAGCATGCATGCAATTTTAAATAAATGAATTTAACATTTAAATAAGTAGATTTTCTATAAAAAAAATTTGAAATGGATAGAATATCTAATAATTCATTAAAAGGAATTTTTCATTAACATTTTTTTACATAAATTTAAAAACATATAAGAATAATAAATATAAAGATCTTTTAACCCTTTATGTACTCAAGGTGAAGTAGTTTCACTTAAAGGCACTTTCATCTGAGGATAAAATATTGTGAGGGACATGTAGATGAATTAATATACCGCTAAAGACCCATTTTTTGGCTTAAGGGGTAAATATTTTCTTAAACAACAACATTCCACTCTTACTCTGTATTAAACTTTCGTACGTATGGTATGCTGACTTTGATGCACCTTTTGGTGTATTTCTGTGTAGGGATTTTCATTGCTTTTAAGAAGTATCTGTTGAGAGAGTAATGAATTTTAACAACTTCTGCACAAGTAACTAGTTATTGGATATATTGTATTAAAGTATTTCGGAATCTTAGATACCGGGAAGTATTTTTCCAGAATTTTTCCATTGATGGAAACAAATATAACACTTTCTCTGAAACATTGAGACTAATAGTGAATGACGCGTATGATGCAGTTGCTTAGCTTCAACGTGACCCATCTGTTCATCGGTTGTAACATTTCATGGCGATTTGTTCACTTAACAATGACTGAAGAACAGATAACCATTCATGACAGATCTAGAGATCAGTCAGACATGGAAAACACTTATGATGTTGTGCATCATATCATCATCGCCCTTATGATATCATGCACCATCCTTTTAAAATATTGCGTTTAGAAAGAATTAAAAAGGGAATTAAAAAGGCTTTCCATAACATAAATGAAAAGTAATTCCTTTCATTTGCCATAAGTGTTATAATAAGAGATGAGAAGGGAGAAATGATTTTAATGGCTCCTTATCGTATTAATCCTGGTGATCCAATCTGAAAATATCGAAAGTATTCTTTCAATATATAGGTGAAAATTCACTTTAGATTGCCTACTTGGCGCATTTTCGAAATCGGCGATGCCATGGCGAAACTTCTACCGCTATTTCAAGGTGAAACTTAATTAGCGACCAATGAAAAAGCTAGAACAAAAGAGGTATTAATGAGCATGCGTGAAAAAAGGCTTCAAATTCTTGAGTTGGCAAAATAGGGGACCTAAAAACCAATTTAACCAATATATATTCTCAAAAATATCATCAATGATTTAAGAATGATTATTTTGAAAGCAAAACCAGGATTCATATAAAAAAAGTACGATATGTTAAATACTTACACATACTTGTAATAAATAAGTTTTCAAAAAATGTTCTTTTAATATAAATCTCATTTTTAAAATATGTAGTAAATGCCAGAATAAAAGCTATTGTAAACTAATCAGTAGCAATTTTTATACTGTGTTAACGCAATATTTTTAAATTAAAAGTAATTTTTAAGCCTTAGTAGAAAATAGTTTCAAATTTTTCAAAGGTAATTCACTAAATAAAGTTAGAAAAAATCTTTCTCAAAAGCAGTTCAAGCAGAAAACAGCGATAAAACTTATAAACAAAACAAATTGTTATGGAATTCAGATCATTTATCAAAAAAGGAATATTCCCCGAAATATTAGTCTTTTATTTTCGTAATAAATGTATCTGAAGATAAAATTTATTAAAAGATAAGAGATGCCATCAATTTTATTTCGAAACTAATCGCCTTAAAAATACTTAGGTAAATATATAAATTAATCAAAATTTCAAATATTTTTGAAAGCAAGTTATTTTAGGAATTAAATATTATATTCCTAGTGATTGGTGTAATTTGACTTATGATTTTTTACAAAATAACACAAAATATTTAGAGAAATCTTATTTAGTTTAAATAAACTTTAAATAAAATATTTTGACTTATTTTGAATTTATTATTTATTTTAAATCTTTCAAATTACATCTCTATTTTAAGCACCTGTAACATTACCGATAATTCTCTCTGAAATATTTTGCAAATAGAAAAACTTTTTATAAAGAAACATTTTATTAAATAAAATTGAAATATTCATTGTAAAATATGAGAAAATACCATATTTTTTTTTCTTTTTCCATTTATTTATTTATTTATTTATTTTTATTTTTATTTTTTTTTGTTTTTTACAATCTGGCAATATGTATATATATTTTCTCAGGTAAAATTTTACTTAATTTTTTTTTAATTCTAAATAAACAGTTTATTTTTTAAAAGTAAAAGAAAATATTTGTATTATATAATGCTTACCAAAATATTTAAATAAAGGAAGATAAGTACTTAAGAGATTATAAGTATGGTACTATATTAAAGAATTTATTTTTTTAATTAGCATTGCTTGAAGTATTTTTTGAATAATAATATCTGTTTATTTTAGCTAGTAAGTTTCTCTTAAGTAACGATATTACATATAAAAATTAATGTGTAAACATTATTATTTGCCAGGTAATATGAAATTTATGTTCCAAAATTTATGTAATCAGTTTAACTGATTAATATAATAATAAGTTTTCTGTATTAATGTGAATTAACAACATTAAGAATAATATTATGTATGTTTAAATACCAATATGTTTATTTATAAACATCAGTCAAATGCTGTTATGGACGTATGACGTATACAGAAATGCACCATAATCTAGTTTAGTACAATAAGTAGTTTTATTTCAATAACGAACAATATATTAGTGGAACTGCAATAAAACTATTCAGTTACATTAATAGAAGATATTAGCAGTACTGATATATTCCATGGAGTAAAGTTAGTGTATCAAGATGCACATTTCTCTTTCTTTGTTTTTCGGAATATGAACATCAAAACTTGTGTAGTCTATTAGACAGGGAACATGCTAATCTTCTTGAACATAAGTGCTAACAATTTATCTTCAAGAACATTAGCATTGATTGGTGGAAAAAGAGATACTTTCTTCGAGATATATTATGTAGTTGTTACCTATGGCACTTGGCGAATCCAGGCCAGCCAGTCAGGGACTAGTCAAATGAAGTCAGAAAGAGCGTCTTCCGTTTTTGAACAGAGCACCCCTATACGAGGGAGGAAGAATTACTTTGGCTCATAAATGGCAGCATTATCTGGAGATATATTGATTAGCTAGTTATTAAATTTTTACTCATAGGATACAATAACATATTATCATATAAGCAAATAATTTTTAAATTTAAAACAAAATTTATAACTTAATATAATTTGTAAACCATTTGCTAGACAAATCAATTATTATTGTTATATAAAAAGAAGTTACATTTTTGAGCAATGTCGTTGAAGGTATATATCCATAATAGTTATTTTGATTTAAAATTTAAATTTTGCGCTGTGGCATTTCTCGAACTGTAAATTAGGTTAGGAATTTAAGTTATATGTAAAATATCTTTGCAAATGTAATAATTATACCATTTTAATGCATTATAAAATTTTAAAAATGTATATGTACTTCAGATAAATAATAATGCATAGAGAATAAGGAAAATATTAAAACAAAGGACAAAAAGTATAAGCAAATGATACATTTTTGCTTCGTTAATTATCAAATCGCAGAGAGGTAAATTTTCTTATTTTAACCTGAGTTGCTCAGTGAAATCAGTGCAAAAAAAGCAGAACCAAAAATGATTGCTGGACAATATTTCAAACAATAAAATTCACGGGGATAACCAACTGAAAAAAACGAAGCTTAGACAGAATCGGCTGAAAAGAAATTGTATTTCAGACTAAAACTCGTCTTGTGTGCTTGTACAATCAAAGAGAAGAAGCAAATCATTTTTTGAAGTTGGAAAATACTTCCCTTTTTGGATATACTCAAAACTTTACAGCTTTGAATACATCACAGTAAACTCACTAATGCAGGTTACTATATGGGTTTTAATCCACTATTTAGAGTAAGTTCATATTAGGGAGATATTAACTAGCTGAACCACGCTATGCGTATGGACATATCTGCTCACATGAGCAGATATGTCGTGGCTGCTGTGAAATATAACTGAATAATATGTTTCTTGCAAAGAATAAATTTTTAAGTACAACAACTTAATTACAATTTTGTACTGTTAAAAATGAAAAGACAATTATAAAAACTGTTAGGGATTTTAAGAATAATAAAAGAGATTAATTATTTATATTTTTATTGTTACAGCATCAAATCTACCATTAAATTATACCCACTTATATCAAGAGGTCATAAGTATGTAAAGAAGCTTCTAATAAGCAGCTTCTGTTGATCCAAAGGATTTGAGCACCGTAAAGGTAAAAGTCTTTCTAAGCTCGTTTTTGTGTTCTTTTTAATCTAGAACCTGCATTTCGGCCTATACGGCTTGGGAGACCCTACCAGTAGCACGGTACTGCCGGCATAGCCCTCCGTGTCATATGTGCATGCAAGCCTCACAGATACGACAATTGAAGAACAACATCAGTAACCACCTCTCAAAGCAGCGACGAATTCCTGCCTCTCATCAGATGTTTGCAACCAAGGAGCCGGGCCTTCGTTTATTCACAGCTGTGATACATCATCTCATACGGAGGTTTCCAGGTAGGCTAGTGGTCACAAGAGGATTCTTTTTCATTGAGGGTAAATACAAAACATTGTTGTCTGCTCTAAGCGCAATGCACAGCAAGCCTCAGCTGAACATATTCTAGATTACTTGGGTCTATCCAAAGAGGACATATACGATTCCCCTTTCTTGTAATCAGTTATCTAAGGGTCAACAATTTATTGGATCTTTTCTGACTTCAGACAATTATATGATTAGTGGCAACAGCAACACATATGCAACACTTTCTAATTCATATTTTCTCTATAATAAGTCATTTTAATTAACATTTAAAAATCGACTAATGATACAAAGTAGTCTATAAAGGATAAATTAATTGGACGTAAATGACATTTAGAATAGAATTGTTGCATCCCCTTATCCTAACATTCATACATTAAGGTGAGTCTTGTTTTATTGACAAAAATAAATTAAAATAGATTTAAAAACTTACTGTGGCGAATGACACATTGTAATTTTCCCTAAAATTAAAAGGTTCCAATTTTAATTCCAGCCGCTCTCAAAAAACAGATGAATGGCTCATCTGCTCTTTTGACGAATTATATTTTGTTAAAGCAAGTGGGAATTGCTTTTTGATATGTGAATACCATTTATGAAAATGCACACCATGAATGAAATGTCCTCCCGAATGATAAATTGGCTGTTAAAGATAAGGGATCTTTCAACAGCTTCCAGCTGTTCTATTGTTCCTTGTTCGGCTTTTGTAAATACCTACAAAATGCTTAAAAATAAAAAAAAATATGTGCTTTATTCTTTTTAAACATTGCACTATTAAAAATCAGGCTACACCTAATACAGTATTAATTTTACAAGTCATCATCATGAAAATCGGAAAAAAATAAATATTTAATTTAATCTAAAATTTAAATTATTTTTTACTTCTAAAGTACTGTTTAAAAACGTCAAATTATAAAAATAAATTACATACTTGATATGAGTTGAAATATGCTGTGAATATTTTTGAATAGAATTATTCCATATCCTGCAATTGAGGTCATGGTGAGTTCCACAATTGTGTACGAATGTTCTTCGAAGAATGTTTTTAAAGCTTTCATTTTCATCTCTTTCCCCCCTTACAATAAAAAGTAAAAAATGTATTTATGCATATTGAACAAAACATTGTATTCTGTTATAAATTTTTGTTAATGAAGTAAATTTGAAATCAATTGAAATCCATATCTATTCGCATCAATGGAATTATTATATGACATTATTAGATTTTCTGTACGGTTACTTCTCATGCGCGTGTTGGTAATTTCACTTGATGGACAATTTTCGGTTTGTAGTCACTTTATTGTCGCTTCTCTCTTATGAGACAAATTGACAGTTGAAATTCCTTATTTTGTGGTGATTTTGAATGCCGAATACATCTATGGCTGAACTATTGTTGAGTCTATGAAATTTTGAATTAAAATCCAGTGTAATAACTTGTAAGAATTTTGTTATTCAAATTAAACTAAAGGTAAAAACGAATCTAGAGTTTCAAAATTTTAAGGAAATCTGAACAAAACTATGTGTATTTTACAAGTTCTTGTATTTTTTATACCGAACTGATAAAAAAGACTCAGCTTTTTTTAAAATTATTTTTATATACATATCTTTAATATGATAGTTTAAAGCTTTAAATATGAGATGAATAAGAATACTTAAAACATTTTTTAATAAATATTGACAAAAATAATATATTAATATTCCTATCGATGATGAATATACATAAATAAGATATACATAAATATTTAATATCTGATTTTCAATTATACAAATTCAGACAAATCAGACAGTTTAGAGTATTAATTACACAATTGAACCAGTCTGATTCTGGTCATAAATGAACATTCTTGGCCTTTGTTCAAGACAAGTATATAAAATTGCTTCTCAAAATAGTTTTCAATGGATATGCAAGTGAATGATAATAATATAAATATTTAATATATAATGAAGAACTTGCGTGAAACAAATTCCACCTTCATGAATTCTTCCTTTGATACAGATTTAAGTTTACCTATTTCTGATGCAAAGGTTAAGAAACCACATAAATCTCCAATCACATTTTCTATTCAAATCAACATCTAAATCTATTCAACATTTCTGTTTGCAACTCCTTTATTTGATTTCCACAATGTTTTTTTAAATGGGAATTTACATTTATTAAACAAACAATACGTTTTTCATAAAATTTTTATTAAACACTGAGAACATATAGCATAATTTGATTAAACAATAATTTTTAATGAGGTAAATTTATTTATTTGAATATAATACTTGTGAATTTAAAGTTTTAATCACTTGAATTAATAAATTTTACGAAAGTTTTCATGATAAAAAAATGGGTATCGAGTAACTGCGGAATTTTCTCCTCATAGAAATTATATATATTTGCTTTGTAAATTTAATTTGTTGATGACATGATCATACAATATAGAATAAAATATGACTGATAATAATAAAAATATTTTAGAAGCTAAAGTGATAAAACTAGTATGCATTGAAAATGCAAACACTAATTAACAAACAAATTGTTAACCAAGAAATATATAAATGTTTCAGTAAAAACGTAAATATTTAATTATCAATTTGGTGAATTGTAATCAAATATATTAAAATATAAACACTATTACTGCAACTATCTTGTAATAAAATATTTTAAAAATAATATGAATACGATTTCAAAAACTCCAAATTCAAATTTTAAGTTGTTTTTACTTACTGATACGTAAATCTTTAGTTATTTTTGCAACAATGAGTTCTTTTGACTCAGAAAAAATTTGATGAACCTGTGACTTATGAAATTCAGTTTCAAAACCGTTAATACCTATAATATTAGACAAAGGACTGGAATCCATGTGATGGGCTTAAATCAGCAGACGCCATATACAGTTTATTAATATTTAGCCATGTTAGAACCAATATTTGTTTATAATAACGTCAAAGCACAAATTTCACATCGTTTGACAGAACTTTTGTTGTTATGAAATCATCAAGAGAATGCCGACACAAACACAACATTTTTATATCTTTCGGTAAAGATATCAATGGAACTATAATTTCTAGGAAATTACATAATCTAATTTAAAAAATATCAAGCTTCCCTCAATTAGAAATCAATTTAATTAAAATTTTTTAATATATTGAGGACAATATAATAAAATATATTTCACATTTCTTAGAAGAAGCCGAAAGCAATTAAATCGAAAATATTCGCAGACTATTTGTGTATCTACATTTATGTAAATTACTTTTGTCAAATTTTGAGATTATAAAGCAACAAATGTAAGAATAATTTTAAAATAATATATTTTTTTTATTTCTGTTTATTAATATTAATTATATCTGAAAGTATATTATAGGATATTTATAGTCTAGGAAGATACAAATTAAGGGAACGATCGTCTTCGATCGAAGTTGTGGAACTAAGGATCACTCTGTCTTACCAGGCCTCATCAAGATTCCCATTATCATCATCACTCACAAGCATAATTGTCTTCCCTTCTAACAAGACATTTAATATTAAAACTAGGGAGAAGTTAATTAAAGACGGAAAAGTGTAAATCGATTTCTCGTAAACACCGGATCAACTTAATTACGCGTCAGTAATGATGTAAGTGTAGACGTCTGCACGTAGGATGTGTTCTTCTCCTTCACTGATGACTACGCAAGAATTATTTTAAAATCCATGGATCATCGCGCTCAGTGAAGCAAGACGCGTATTTCTCCATTCAAAAGGATTACATGTATAGACATTTATCATTTGTGTGACGATGCTGCAGCTTAAGTCAACCGTTAATAAAAATTATTTTAATTACATAGGCTGATGTCCAAACTTGAATTACTTACGCCAGAGAATACTTATAATCTTCGGCATGTGCTTATACAATGAAACTCTCTTAACTTTTCAGAGTGCATATTTTACATATAAATTCTTTTAAATACATTTGGTTTATAGTGTATATAATTTAGCAAAACAAGGTGTTGTCCTGTCAAATGCATACATACATGGATTTAATAGACATTAAAATAAACTGTATGTGTAACGATTATTTATAAATTATATGAATAACAACAAAATAATTTTTATAATATGAAAATTATATTAACAATGCAATTTAAGTATTTTATTTTTTATAATAATTAGTATTAAATTTTATATGTGAATTTAATTTAAGTTGCATAGTTGAAATAATAGCTATTTCTAAATGTGGGATAAATATTGCATCATATTATAAACTATGAATATCAATTACAAATTGAGTAATTAAAGTGTCAACATAAGTTAGTGTTTTGGTAAATGCCACCACATTAAATAAAAGTATTTAATATATTAAATGTTCATATATATTAAGATGAAATTATACATGAGTGTAAATAAATGAAATTTGGTTTGTATATTGCTCAATGATCATATTCTGCCCACTGCGGCTTTCTCGACAGGAATTTGAACAGTTTTAAGTTGATCCAAACCACTAACAACATCTGCTGACCAGTTGATATCCAAACCCATAATCTCTTGAACCAAAAGCGAGACACCTAAACTATTTGACTGAATCCCAGACATAAAATTATGGAAAAATGGAAAGCAAAAGATATATAAGAACTTAAGGAATCAACTATTCTTTGCAGTTCATTAACAATAAAAAGTAAAATATCACTTATAATTTTCCATTTAATTTAAATATTATTTTGAGATTATTTTTATATTAAAAATTTCAAAATTGAATGTTTCCTAATGTATTTTAATTAATGTAAAAAATTAAAAATAAACAGGATTTTTTATATAATGATTGAATTAATGTAATTGCACGGTCAAAGAAAAATTTAAATAATCCAATCAGATTGAAAATGTTTATTTTTATTCTGATTGGCTCTTCCATATAGAATTTAATGCACTCATTGGATACTTAAATCATTAAATTAGTGTAAAATAATTGTGATCTTAACCCTACGTATTAATTTGCACAATTATTTTACATTAGATAGAAAATTTTGAAAGTAATCCTCTTTTTTATTCAATTATCTCAGTTTATACAAATATTATTAATTGAAAACTTATGATTGATACATAATAAACTGGCAGATGACTTTGTAGCTTCAATGTTCTAGCGTTAGTTTAGTTAAAATTATGTGTTAAGTATGTTTCATATATTCCTTCTGAGTAGTTAGCGTTTTTGACTACTAGCTTGTTGGTCAAAGTTTCAAATCCCAGTTCGGCCATAAGTATTCCTTTCTGTTTGTGTATTTATCCTTTCTTCTGAGATGATGAATGTGTGCGTGCTTTACATTATAAACTGTTTTATGGTGGTGTGATGAAGGTAATGCTATTTGCCTCTTTGACTTGATTCACGGGAGCACAATTGTTAAGGATAAACGAGTAAAATTTTCTAGCCTTATTGTGGATGAGTCACACAATGGCCACCGTTAGAAAAAAAATTATGAATTATTGAATGGAAAATTTAATCAATATATTTTCATCTATGTACTGAAATTTTAATCTTTAATAAATATAATATTAAAAGGGAAATCATATTTTAAATGTTTCTACGATAACATTTAAATTTGTACGCGATTCTTCCTTCCATGTGAATACCGTACAATGAACAATTGCACTAGAATTCAAAATTCAGAAAAATAACTAAACTTCCCAGAAAATAAAAATGTAAGTACAAATGCGTAAGTCTAGTTAGACAAGTATAAAAACACAAAAATACAAAAACAACAACATCATCAGAAATGAAAAATAATAAGCATTATGAAAAGAGTAGCTAAATGTTCAGTAATTTCGGTTATTTTCTTTTTCATTAGCAGTGGAGTGGTTAAAAATGCTTGTAATTTGGAGCATAATTTCGTAATTTAGTCAATTTAAATTCACTAATTAAATGTTTAAAATATTTATTGTTTACTATGCACATTGTAGTCGTAATTTTTTTATTTCTTGTACATACAATTTTTTTAAATTAAGTTTTTTGTGAATTTTTACCGGATAATCCTAAAACATTTCTTCAGTAATTCTCTAATATTTGATATGATATATATCAATAATAATAAATACAAACATTGTTAATAATTTGTATTTCCCATAT
Organism: Latrodectus geometricus; assembly: GCA_026290005.1. Lineage (NCBI taxonomy): Eukaryota > Metazoa > Arthropoda > Arachnida > Araneae > Theridiidae > Latrodectus > Latrodectus geometricus. The sequence goes on along the minus strand of JAPDSC010051889.1, from coordinate 51,857 downwards.
TTTTGGATTTATACATTTATTTTATATCATATATTATATTTTAATTTAATTAGAACCAGAACTTATTTGTTAATATACATAAATACAAAATATTATATGTAAATTTAATATTTTGCATATAAAAAAATTAATATCCATTTTATTTTGGATAACAAGAAGGATTAGAGTAATGTAGTTTTAGTAAAATATATACATTCCCAGAAACTTTTTTAAAAAAATATTTTATTTAACATAAATTTTAAAATTTTGTAATTGAAAATTAGAATTTTAAAATTTATTTATATGAAGATTTGATATAAATTTGGATTTGTTTACAATATGCTAAATATAAATGAACAGATATAGGACAAATATACTTCCTCAATATTTCAAATATTTCTCGATATATATGTAGCCATTTTAAATGTTTTCCTTAAAGCACTCAAGAGTATTTCCTATGATTCATCACTACGTTAACATTTGTAAAACTCTACGAAGTTAGAAATTGTCTCAGAATTTCTTAATATTAAAAATTTTATCAGTAACAGAATATTGTCCTTTTAAATAATTTTAATGCCTTTAGAATATTTTCCTTTCAATTCAACACATATTATTCAAAATAAATCAATTAGGCTTTTATAATAGGATTCAACATTTCTTTTTCATTTCTGTATTTCTAATCATATAACGGAAATTTTAGTTGTTATTTATTTAATTTAAAATAGGAAATAAATGTAATATAATAAGTTGCTAACAAAAAAATAACAAGTCAAACTAATTACATAAATTTACTTAAAATGAAAGCTATTTATTTTTTTATAAATATCAATCATCTTTTATTTTTCATAAGTTGTAATACATTTTAAATACCCAATTCTTATTTTTATGGATAATGAGGTAAAATATCTCAGTTATTCTACTTTGAAATAGTTTGTACTTTCTAAATCTGTAACTAATATAGATAAAAGCTTTGCATACATTTTACAAGTTGGACTAGTCATATGATTACTTCAATACAATACAATCTTTAAAATATTAAGTACTCAAAGGGTTGAGGAGAGTTAGATACCGCTTGTAGGCTCAACAGTTGAAATATATTGTAAGCCTCTTATCCTTTCTTACATCTCATTTTCCAGATGACATTTTCAAGGATAAGAACATTCATGTCTTTTAAAAAAAATTGTGTTATATATAATATCTATCTTAAGGCATGTGAATGCAGAATAAAAAAAAACGAAACCTTCATATCTTTGTATTTTCAAGGTATTTAAAAGCCTTTTAAAGTAAATATTGCTTGTTTAAAAAAATTGCGTCTTTTTTCGTGAATGAAAAACTACTCTTGACGAATTTTTTGTGAATGAATAATAAAATGTAAATGTTAAAGGATAATGTTTTAAGATCATGCATTAAATTATTCAGATTATTTTGCAACGAAATAATTAGAGGCTCCTGAATATTAAGCAAAAATATTATTGGATAATTATCACTGAAATGATTTATGATTTCCTAAGCATTTTGTGTAAAATGTTTGGATACTATGGAATGCATTGTAACTGGAAAGAAACTATCAGCTACTGAATGAGTACACTAAGTAACATGTAAGTCAGTAAATCATCACTGGAAAGAAGAAATCTGTGCTTGTCTGAGCAATATATGGTGGATGTTGTAATGCAGAGTTGCTGGAAAGAAATGATTAGTGGTACTACAAGTGGCCATGACAATGTAAAAAAATGCATCAGCATCGAATATAAGTTGGTCTGAGTACTATGATGATGATGGTATAAGTACTACATATAAACTATTGGATTGTAAAAGAATGCATCTTCACTGAAAAATATAATGATTGCCTCGCAATATGCATCCCAATGCAATGCAAAAGAATGCATCTTCACAATAACAGCCAGAGGAATTGATCGGTAGGAAATGCATTATCAATGGAAATAAATTATCAGTGATTGCCTAAGCATTAAATGTGGGAAATTGAAATTTAGTCGAATGATCCACAAGACATCGCATTAAAATTACAGATAGATAAAATAATAAAAAATAATTTCTAAATAAAATATTAATTTTTTTATAAGATAACTCAACAGAAAATTTCATTTTATACTTTGTTAACGACATTTCCAAGATGCATAAAAAGTATTTCTCAGTTTTTGTGAATATCAGCAAACTTTATGCTATTTCCGAGCTGTTTTTTGAATAACATAAAAGTTTTCTTTTTAATATTTTTAAGAATAATATCCCAGATTGAATTTAGTTTGCGGACTATTTAAAACATATTTTTATTCCAAAGCTGAATTATTCTACCTTTCAAATTTTAACATCATTATTAATTTTATGTTATTCTTTTCTTTTTCTAATATTGGAATTTTTTATTTAATGGTATCTGCCAAACTAACATCCCTCGCACTTGCGTTTATTTATTTTTTTTTAAGAAAAATTTAATGAAATTGAATTTACTTACTTATTTCTTTTCATTAGAAAAGAAATAACTAAGTTAATTCACTGTTAAATCTAAATCTTTTTTAAGGAATTTCATTTAACCATATAATTTTTAAACAAGAAGTCTTTAATGTTTATAATTATTTTTAAGTTATAATCTAGTATCCCTCTCATTTATTAAAACGCAATTTCAAAAAAAGTGCTGAAAATTGAATTTATTATATGTTTTATTTTTTGAATATATGTAATAGTTACATTATTTGAAAAGAACACAGAAAATTGAATTTTTTTAAAATGTTAATAAACATTCTTCCCTTAGAAACTCGTTTGTCTTTTATTCAATTAGTACAGTATCGGGAATAAATTTACCTCCAACATACTCCTAGCTAATGCTTAAAAAATGAGTGCTTTAGCCTTATTTTCATCAATTCTTGAACTTAATTCCTGTAAAAATTTTATTCCAGGAAATAAAAATAATTTCTTGAATTACTGTAAAATTAATTCTGCATAATTAATTCTTGTAAAATTAGTGTAAAATTAATTCTTGAACTTAATTCCTTAAAAATTAAAATTAATTCCTCTAAGAATAAAATAAATAATTAATATTAGTAAAAATAGAACTTAATCCCTGTATAATTAATTCCTATAAAATAAAACGCACATTTAATCTAACATCCCGGTTAATTGATACTTCACTTTTAAACAGAGACCATATCTTAATAAACTAAATTTCATTAAAAATTCTCAACAGAAAATCTTTAACTATTGCTACATATTTTTCTCTGTAAAGAAATGAATTTTTTACAAATTGTAATAACCATCCAAAAATAATGCTTTTATAATATTCAATAACGTGTGTAACTCAGAAAATATAAAATTTTAAAAAACTTAATTAAATACTAAAAATTTTAAAAATATCTTTTTCTATGAAATTTACGCAACATGGTTGGAATATTTCCCCTCGTCCCTGTAGTAAATGATTTATTTATTTTTATTAACTATAGAATTATTTTTAATTATTGACATATTCAAACACAAATCATAATATACTTTGACCTTGCTAACAACTTGTTTTTAACAATTTGAAGTTATTAAATTATGTATGATTATTCTTAAGAGTTGTTAATATGTAAAATTTATTGCATTTGAAAATACAATTTTTAGTATACAAATTACCTTTATTTCATTCATTTTTTTAAAATGAGATTTTATTTCTTAAAAGGAAACGGCTTATTAAATATCATCGTTAACTCTTTTCTCTACTAAGATTTTAAGTTTTTAATTTAGGAGTCACATGTAATAATTTATTTATTAGAAACTAATAGTTAATGTTTTCTTAAAAGGTTTGACATTAAAGAGATTGTGTTTTATTAATTGTTTCCCTTCTCTTCTCTTAACTGCTCTCTTGTAATACATTATTAATGCTTGCAAAAGTAATAAACCAAGTTATATTGCAATCAAATCCAATAAAAATGTTAACAGCAACAGAAAAATAAGTAAATTACTTTCCAATTTTACCTTAATTAATGAACGAAACATTTAAATAACTTAATTGCATAAGAAATGTTTCTGTTTAAAACAACGTTATTTTTATTTAATTTGACTCTCAAGAATTTTTTATTAAATATTAATACCACATTTAAATACTTGTTTTAACAATATGGTTAAAAGTTTTTTTAACGTTTTAAATACATTATTATAATATACAAAATAATTTCTTACGTAGTAAAACCAGTTAATTTTTTTTAAATTTTTAATCATAATTTACAATTTTCTAAAATTAAAATTTTATTTTAATTTTCATATCTATAAATATATTAGTTTTAATATTGTTGTAGTCAATATTCAGGCAATATTAATAAATTTACTGTTAATTAATGCAGATGATATTGTAAAAAAGTGTTTTAAATTCATGTAGATAATTTTAATTTTATTTTATTTCAAAATAACTTATAATATTCACATACTGTTACCAGATAATACATGTATGGTTAAAAACTATTTTTGAAGGAAATTAAGTTCACTGCAAAATTTATTTTAACATTTTGTGAATTTGCTTGGGGTGATTTTATTTGAAAGTATTACTTAGCTTTTTTTAATATGATAAACGTTGGTAATATATTAGACTTTTCCAACTTTTACAAATTATGGATTGTTTTTCAATTCTTTGTTTTTACACCCCATTATTGATACTCTAATGACACTGTTTAAAGAATATATTTGAATGTTCATAATATATATCTCTTGATTATAATCATTATACATTTATTTATAAAATGTCTCAATTTTTCAATCTTTTCAATTTATTTCTCATAGAAAACATCATTTTTATGTCACAGAATTGAAAATTTCCAAAACAATACCTGGGACAAATATGTATAAAAAACCAGAGGTGTAATGACGCTCTCTCATTAAATAAAAGTAACTATAAGTAAGCTTGAAATATTACTCATAATTTAATAAAAAATAATCTTAGAGAAATTGTTTAAAAAGCTACAAGAAATTTCATTTATATTGTACTCCCAAACATATTTAATATTTGTCCATAAATTTAAAATTGTATTTACATAACTTTTACACAATAATTGATAACGGATGATTTAATACAATAATAAAAATGACTTATTAGTAATGTAATTTTTTATGATGATAATTTGACATAATTAGAATACAACTGAGTTCTTACATGTTTATTTAAATTGAAGACAAAGCTTGTAAAATTTTAAAATTAAATTTATTATTCTTAGTTTTTTCTTGATTGCATTTATTTATTTGATAAAATTGATGTAATTTATATTTTTCATTTGCATTGAAAAAAAACTTTTATTCACATAATTCCAATATAGTTTCACTTATGAATTCCAATTTAGAGAAATAACTAATCTGTAAAATTAATACAAATCATATAAATACTTTAGATTGGAGATGTTTACCCTCAAAATAATTGTTAAAAAATAGTTGTCTAAAGTATTAAAATTAATGAAAATTAATTAAAAAGCATCGTGAGGAATAACCAAAAAAGATTTATAGGGCATTAATTTCCTATAGTACATTTAGCAAACTGACTTTGCCTATGCCTATGGACCAGTGTATTTAAAATAAAAAACCTAACCAAAGACAAAAATAAAATACCTCTCTGGCAATAAATTGTACAAATATATATATATATATATTGTTTACTATAATATATATATATATATATAGTTTATTTTTGAATATACAAGTACTCATTAATTCCTAACGTAGTTAGTGAAGAAATCATTGATAATTCGAGAAAATAATTACTTCTTGTAATCTCAAAGATAAACTATTTTTCCTAACACTAACAATTTTTCAATTTCTCTTTAATTATGTGTCATGATTCTCCTAGAAACCTAGAAAAATTTGCTGCGTTTTTCTTGAGGGAAAATTTTGTTACAATATCTTTAATTATTTCTATGATTATTATTCACATAGATTCAATAGAATTCTTAATGAAATTTTATTCATATATATTCAATTTCATTTCATTTTTTGTTATGTTAATTAATGTTAGCTATTAAATATTAATAACTTTATTATTCATTAAAAAAGGAATATTGAAATCTGTTAGTTTTTATGTTATTCCTAATTAAGTCACACAAACATGATTTGTGGTATCAAATATAGCTCAACCAAATTAATTCCATGAGTAATTAGTTGAGTCCGTACATTTTTTTATTAAAAAAAATTATTTTTAATTCAATAAATCCATTTTTTATTGTAACAAAAAATGGATTTATTGTATTAAAAAAATAAATTTTGAAATTATTATTATTCAACAAAGCAAAGCTTAAATCCAATATAATTTTAAAGGTAATAAAATATAAGAAATGAAAATAGTTATTTACAATATATCAACAAAATAATATCGGTTAAATATCTTTTGTGTTAAAATAAGAGAAAAAATAAATTTCAAAATACATAGCTCAAAACAATTAAATATTATTGAGGTTGTGGATTGGTATTGCAGCTGTAGAATTGAATGATTAGTTGAAAAATTGTTCACAGACTAGTGGGATATATGATATAAAATGACATTTCTTTGGTAGAAAAAATACATTTTAAAAGTATTTAAGTACGAATATTAAAAAAAATATTTGGGTTGGAAGAGAAAAACATAATTTGTGCATATAAGATGTAAATTAAAAAGGTGCTTACTTAAAAGAAAATTGGATTTATTAATGCGCATGATTTACGCAAACGGTCAGCAACTTTGAACATCTTTAAGGAATCCAATTAATCATGTTATAAAAGAGAGACAAAAGTATTCTGTCCCACTCCTCTAGAAGAGCTCATTTTCATTCTTGGAGAATCTTTTGAGGTGGTTGGCATCCAGTAATTCGTCTGCTAGGACATCTTGATTCTATTGGGTTCATGTGCGGGGGAACTTGGGACATTGTATTCGTATGATTCGTTCTTCTAAAAGGAAATATATTACAATATTAGCACGCTGTGTCTAGCAATTTCGATCCTTTAACATGAAATCATCTCTATTAATATAGCTTAAGTGCTTAGAGTAAATATGAAGACATCATCCCTATATCGTCAACCAGTCAGAGCTTCATTTCGAGTTGTATGGAGAATGGTGCACCATTCAATAAAGATACCTGCATAAACTATCATAAATATGCCTATTATCAAGAAAAACGGGACATATTTGAAAAATAAATATTGCGACATTCATTTTCCGTTTAGTTCACTTGCTCTGTTGACCATTCCCTATATGCATGGCAGTGCCTTGCAGTTAACGTGACTCTCATTTTTCCTTAGAGAGCATACAGCCCTATAGCATAAATGTGGTTATGGACAATTTGTATCGAAACTGAGGTACCAGTAGCACAGCGAATAAGTTGAAAATGATTGTCATTGATATTTCGGGGTCACTGAGAGTAATAATAATGGTTTTCGTTCGGGGTTATAGTACATCAAAGGTTTCATCCTCACCTATGAAATTCATTTCAGTCTCTAAAAGGTGGTTTCAGATCCCGGAAATGACATATTATCAAATCGATTGGCACCTCAGCTTCTCCTGATTTTCTTTAGATTTCTCTAATTGGCCTACAACTCTCCAAGATTCAGATTCAATTAAATGATTTCGTTGATATAGTGCACTTACCAAAATAATGCGATTACTGAATGTTTCAGCCTGACCTACGAATTTCATTTCAGTCACTAAAAGGTGGTTTCAGATCCTGGAAATGACA
>JAPDSC010051889.1:4976-16021 GCA_026290005.1 Latrodectus geometricus | reverse complement strand
TATATATATATATATATATATATATATATATATATATAAGGAACATAATTATAAATGTTTTTTATTATTAATTTTATAATAACATGAATGCTTTTTTTCATGTAGAGTATGTTATTATCATGATATATTTATTAGTAACATACTTTGCATATCATAAAAATACACGTTCTAGATACTGTTTGATGCTATTATTATTTTATTTCTTATCTTATTGCTTTGTTTTTTTAACTTCACATTTAACTTTTAAATTTCCATCAGTTATATATTTAGAAACCCATTTTGTGACAATATAAAACTCAAGAGGTGATTCAGTTGAATTTATTTCAGATCTTCAATTCTATAATATTTTATAAAAATACATTACCTTGTGACAATTATGAATATATTAAAAGATATTATTTTTAAGGAATGAAAATAATTACTATGAAAATAAACTTTTTAGTTAAACAAAATTAGCAAAACTATTGATTTTTAAATAATTCTTATTCTTATAACATATTTTAATTTCACACCCACTTCGTTTACTTTACTTAAACTAAACTATATTGACACATGCTTACTGTTTATCTTTTTTATTGATTGAATACATTATACACTGCAAATAATACTTTGATTTACGATGAATGTATGGTTATTATAAATTCATTAAATTATTTCAAAATATGAATTATTTAATGATTTAAACCACTTATATTTTCTCAAATGAAAATGTCATATGTTTACATGAATGTTCTTTTTTAATAAATAGAGAAAAATAACTGAGTACTTCTAATATTTTTTTTTAAAAAAATATGAGTTTATGGAAATGTTGATGGTTAAATATTCTAAGCACCTTTCAATATGGATAACATCATGTAAATCATTATAGAAAGGTTTTTCGCGATTTTTTCAAGATTCTTCTAAATTCATTCTAAGAAAAATAGATGAATGCAAATAATATTTTTCTTGAGAAAGAAACTGCCTATTGAATGCAAATATCAAATTGGATTTATTTATCAAAATTTTAAGTTTTATTTAAAATAATAACAAATTAAGAATGGCATTATAATTTTATTTTTTTATTGTTCAGGCAGATTAAAAGACAACTGTAATCAGAGTTACAAACATAAAAATTAGTACATAGAAAAATAAAATAATTTAAACGCATATAACAAAGCTGAAATTGCTGAAAGTCTCTAAATCGTTCGTCTTGAGTCAAGATCTCCTATATATACTTCTCCCACGAGCGACCCGAGCACAATGCAGGACAACGATTCAATTTGTTGACGTCCATTTCTCCTCGTATGATGCACAGTTAGCGAAGAAGATTTGAAAGTATTTTATGCGACATAGAAGTTTAAAAAGACAATCATGTCCAGTAGTCAAGTGAAAAAGCGCAAAAAAGGGTCTGCCCCTTAGCCACAGTGGAATATTTGTGATTTCATAGATCCATGTCTTGTCTTTGATTTTTTTTTTATGTTTTTCCAAAATAACTCTGAAAGAGGTTTTATAATTAACTATTTGGCAAAATAGAAAGGAATCGGTTTATATACTTTTAATTGCACAATTTTGGTTTCTTTAGCTGGGAATTAGCTGTTTCATTTCTTTGGAGTCTGCAATGACCTGCTACCCACTGTAATGCAAACTCTACGTTTTTAATTAGATCCCTGAAGACAAAACAAACTATTAATATACCAGTTGAGCTGGAGTTTCAGATGAAATAATAAACAGGAGAGATCCCTAAAATCTGACAGTATACAGCGCTAGAAATAATTTCAATCTGACATTAAAAAAATAATTTAGAATGTACTTGTACTTTTTTTTAAAATTTATCCACAATTACTTCAGTTTTACATCTTTAACTATTATCATGATGTTATTTCTTAAAAAAAAAGTGAATACGCAGGAATTCAAATGAACTTGATTCTGCCACATATCAGTTTGATTAGACCTGTGAATGTTGAAAATGCATGTGCTTACTATTTCTCTGGCAAGATGTAAAAAAGGGGACATTTTAAGTAAACTGAAACTCAGTGAGACGACAGCCTATATGAGAAGCAACGCCTACAATACCCATATCAGTTTTCATGACTGAGGACATTGAGTTGCGAAGCAAATGTCCCATTTAGGTGGAAAGTTCAACAAGAAAATTCTAGTATTTAATTCATAAGCATGCTTGGTACTCAGTTTTATCAACCGACTAAAGGGAGGAAAGGATGAGTTGACCTTCCTAGCCAAAGAACCAAACCTCGGGCTACTCCATCGCACATTTTAAGTATAGATATCAATAATTGTCCATAAATAAAAGTTAAAATATCAATACTTTGTTGCATACCTAACTATTAAAATAGGGTTTGCATTTAAATAAGAGGATTAAAATAAACAATGTTTCTAGTTTAAATAATGTAAATAAGTTGATGAATAATAATGTAATTAAACAATTTTTAACAATTTAAAATAATTGATTTTCCTCAATTGCACTTTAATCAGAATTAAAATTAAAATTTTATCTGTTTTCTATTGAATATAAATATGTAACTCGACCATTTGTCTTAACGAATAAGACTAATACAGAGAAAAACTGAAATTTAAAGTCGAATTTTATTTCATTGTTTCCAATGGAGAGGAATTACAATGTCTTCTTAGATGAATTATAAGCTCCCAAATCCTAATAAGGACTTCCCATTATGAGATGGAAAGCGTTATCATATTTCATAAAGCCTCGCCTGACATATGATACAGTACATCCAGTACAGCCATGTCCTAGATGAATGGGGAGATATTTTAAGCAGTCTTTTAATCCATGTCCTGACACGGTGAATAACGGTAATCACAATATACTTGCAATATATTGGCCATTAATTATTAATTAACGCTTGATTAATTATTGCTTTTGCACATCAGATACTAACTCCCCAATTTAGGGGATATTCTGAGCATTAATAGTGTAATTAACTAGCAAGGTTAAAGGGGAGATATATGGAAGTAGGTATATATTAAGTCGAGACCTTACTCTCTTCCAGTTCATCCTCTGGAAAGAGAAATGAATTCAGGTTATATTGCTTAGGCTGTATTATATTCATTATTTGATTGCATAGTTATTACTTTACTATTAATAGTTTAAAGGATTGATATTCAAAGCATTCGTCAAAGGGACATTACATTGTCAGAATAAAACTGTATATTTTTTGTAAACAGGATAAAAATTAACTTTCTAATAAACAAGATAATTTTCCTATAAGAAAAACTATAATGTTAGAGAAAATATTGCTACAATTAATTTCTCATTAAATGAATTTTGCTACACAAGTTAAATGAATTTAAATAGTAAAAATGTTTTAAGAAATTTGCCAAAATAATTATTTTACATGTAAAGTAAATAATAAGGAAAAATCGAATGATTTATCATCAAGTTTTGATATTATAACGAACTTACGTCATTGTAATTCGACTATAATTCGTTTCTTGTATTATAAATGTTGTGTGAATATAATGGTATTATCACGTCAAAATTGTGTTTCTAAGAATGTTAATATAAAGTATCGATTATGATTTCCTAATTTCTTAAATGTTATATCAATTTTTTACATTATTGTGAATAGTTTCCTTATTCTTATTTCATGCCTTTTAATACTTTCATATGACAATTATGTTATTTTAAAAATGAATTCCCGTTTAATATATTTAACAAATAAATTGAAAATTTATTTTTCATTATATTTTCTTGTGATTCTAAATTTAATTTATATTGCATTTTATAAGTTTACAATGTTTCTCAAACAGGAAACTGTTCTTTCTTCATCCTTCATAAACTAGACTGGAAAATCAAATTTAAAGTAAATGTGATTTTAAAACAAAAAAAAAAAGTATTGACAACAAAATCACCAATTTGGCAAAGAGATTACTAAGTTTGGTTCTTTATTTCTTTTTATTTGCTTTACATAAATAATATTTATTTATTTGCTTTACAAAAATATTATGCTTTATAATAAATATTATCTATTCCATGGAATTCCAAATCAAATGAAATGTTTAGTTTATTCGTAATTATATGATAATCTTAGGCCTATTTATAAAATATTTGTACTCGCTATTATAAAATATATTTAGTAAAAACTTCTATTATTAACGTATATATACTGACATAATGTATATATACTGACATTTCAATAATTGACAATTTTAACATCACTTTCTTGCTAAATGTATAACTTGTAAGCAACTATTTGCAAAGAAAATAATGAAATGTTTTACTGAATACTTTATTATTATTTGGTTCTCAATATTTTTAGAATTTAGAGCAAATATTTCACTGCAAATATATATTTCAGTTAAATACTTAGTTGAAATAAAACATCACTGCTATAACAAAATACATATAACCAGTTTCAAAGTTATGTATTACAATCATGTAAAATTTATTTCACACATTTTAAATTAATTGTATTTCATACAATTTGTACATCCCTGATTCTATATAAAAGGTACAGTAGTATATAGCACTATAAACATCATGCATTTAATTTGTAAATAGCATTTTATTTGGTTTTAAATCATCTATAAGTGTAGCTAAGAATAACCTTCTTTGAATTTCAAATATTTAATTATATATTAACATTATATAGTTTCAAATTTTTTTAGGATATATATATTGCTATCCAAGACATATTTTTAATTTTTTGTCATGTTCTCAAAAGTTGAATGTTGAACACCCTCTGTTGTACATACATGTCTTTTAAATAAATAAATAATGGAGGGGCACTAACTGAAAAACCAATAAGTATAGTTCGTATTCCCTTCTGATTGCTAAAAGCTAAACATTTTAGTGCAACTTTGTAAGAAACTTTGTAGACTTTATTTTCATTTTATGAACATTAGAAAATTATTCTCTTCTAATAAGGTTGATTATATCCGTTTTTAACTTTTAAATGTTGAAAAATAAAATTTTGTAGAAATTAACCATATATCCCAATGTAAATGAATATGTGATATATGAGATATATAGTCTTGATATGTTCCGTAAATGATATTTTTAAAGATCACTGTTTAAATGGGAGGATATTTAATAGCCTAAATCTGAAGAACGCCATTTGCAGCATATTGTAATTCCGAAAGCTCTAAATCGTAAGAACTGCGATTTCTGAAAATACTACGAATGCGCAAATACAGAGATATATGTGTATAAATAAAGCGGTGTATTGTTAAAAAAATCGAAAGTTCTCAGATTTATAAAGAGTTCTAAATTAACATGATATAGTCTAATCTTTGGCAAACAATATACTTTCGATTCTTTTGGGAATCGAATTAAAAAAATGTAAAATTTAATTTTCTGAATAATCATACAATTACCGGTGCATTATTGGAATTTTTCTATGTAAGATACCCATCCGGATTGAATTCTCTAAAAATGTTATAATATTTCTCCCATATTGAAATAGAAACAATACAAGAAATACAGTAGAGTGTCTTACATAAACTTCGTACTTGATAAACCACAGTGGGTAAGTCCCGCTGCATGAATTAATACACCGCTTTCACAAATTCTCAAATCACAAATTCTAATTCTAATATTAATCACAAATTCTAATATATATTTATATATATTAGAATTTATTAGAAAAGCAAAATATATAATACAAAACTAGTACATACAAAGTGAGATTTACAATATGAATAAATGTAGATGAAATATTATGAAAATTAAAAACAGTAAAGTATTAGCATGACCAACTTCACCAGGGAGTATAGATCATATTGTCACAAAATATGGTTTTTCTGCAATGGATAAGTGGTAATGTTTATTTTAGTCATTACACCTTATCCATTGAATTTTAGCATTACTGAAAAATAAAAGTAAAAAAATGTCAAAAAGAATCAAAGCCTTTATAAATATCAAACCCTAAATGGGTGAGCAAAGTGAAGGATAAAGCCCAAATTCTAAACTAGTAGATAAAGAGAAAAATAAACGTTGCGCATATACAATAAATTTCAAACAGATACATAAATTAAAAATATTTTCAATATTATGTACATTATAAAACATTTCAATATTTGTAAATAAATATATATATATATATATATATATATATATATATTGCAATTCTGATTAATTCCACGTACTACAGAAATCAAAGTTTCAATCCTCACACATAGATAGTTTACAAGTAATTTTCTATATTTTTCTTTCAATCTTGTGAATGGGTCAGCAAAAAATCACAACATGGTTACACATAAATTGATATTTATATCTCCGTACTTTATAGTTGGAAGAAAACGATCACAATCAAAAGCTTTAATAAGTACCCTATATACTGGCTCCTGTTCTGTTGTAGAGAAATATGTAATATGGTGATTTGATTGATTAATAGCAATTTTCCTCTTTAAGACCACGATGAAGTCAAGTTAAATGGCATATGGCTAATAAAACCTATTTTTATATCCACCATGTAAATTATTCTATTCATATTTTTGATTATTCTATTATATTGAACATTGAAGTTTTTAAAATTTAGGAAATAAGTTGAGATGAAATAGTAGAAAAGTAGTCATTAGTTTGTGCGAGCTTGTATAAAATGTGAAGGAGAAGAGCGATTGAATTGAAAATATTCCAAGGGATGGTAATTTTTAGGTTAATTCCAAATAGTTTGAAATAAAGTAAGCTTTTATAAGAACGAAAAACTGTCTAACATGAACACATTGTCGTGGTATTCTAGAAAATTAAAGATTGATGCTGACCTACTGGTGTTAAGAACTGCAGTTAATATTTGAAAACTAATGTCTGTCTCGCAAATTTATATTCATAAAAATTATGGAACTTTCATAGATACGGCAATATTCTTCAGAGCAAAACATACAAAAATATTCTTTTTGGATATATTTCAGGACAATGAATCTGCCATAATGAATAATTTAGAGAATAATAATTGATGTACCCATCGAATGATAAAGAAACAAAACGTAAGTATTGATCCATCAAAAATAAAATTATTAATAAAAATAGTATATCAATAAAAACTATCTGTACAATACCTATAAATTAACTGATTTTCAAATGAATTTCTTTGCTCAATCCATGAAGAAACTTTTAATTTTTCTTAAAATAATGGTCCCTACATTACTGTTAAAACTTTAAATGGAAGTGAAACATATATAATACATTTTGTTGTTCCAAAATGTCAAAAAAGGAAAATACTTATCTTTAAATAAGACCTCTATCTCAAAATAATCGAAATAGAAGATTTTCCTCATTAAGTCAAAACCAAATGAGTTTCAGAAATCTTTCAAAAACCAAATGTAACAAATCAAGAACCCTATCTTTCAAAAAGTATTGCTTGGACAACATTTGTCTACATAAGGAGCTGCCCAAACAAAGCATCTTCTTATTCAGAAGGTTGGACATTTGAATTAATGTACACAAACATAATTCAAAGTCATAAAAATCCACTCCATTTACTTGATTTATCTATGAGTATTTGTATGTATCCTTTTCAAATACAATCAACCTGTAGGCTTTTCACTACAATAGTTTATTCCTATTACTCTTTCTAAGCATTTTAAATATTAATTAATTTGTTTTATGAATTTTTTTTCTTTCTTACGGAGAAAAATTACCTTAGACAAATGTTGTACTGCAAAGCAAAACAGATGTAATATCTAGTTTTATAAGCTTTTAATCGAACAACAAAAGTATAATGTAACACATTGCATCTAGTAATTATTGAATGATTATATAAAAATTGCTTGTGCATTGCTTATATGCCAGACTCCTTCTATTGGGCTCACTTTAGCTATTTATAGAATTCTATATCATGACTACATCATACAGAAGTATACTTAATGTTATTCATTCTAAATTAGTTTACTACCTTTTTTTATTAAATTGTTAGTCTTTCGGTAATAGAATATCTTATATTTCCCTTTATTCTGTTGGTTGTTTTGCTTTCTTTTATTTATCTTTGCTTCTTTTAAAATGCCACGCAGTTAATAGTTCCCCACAAATATCATATATTGAACTATCAGAAAATTACTGTAATTTATATTCATTTATACTTTCAAGGAAAAGTAAGTGGTATTTTTTACATTATCTTCATCAAATACTTAATGAAAATTTAGAGATGCTGAATAATCAAAAAATGCAAAAAAAATTATAATTTTTACAAAATGGAAAATGTACTAGCATTTAATGCAATTCAACTTTCAAATCATCCAATTAAGCAGGAGCAAAATTTCTTCAAAAACGTGTATCATTGCAATAAAATAAGATAACTCCAAGTTTTCTTAGATTATTGACAATGAGCATAGAATTATACAAGCTAATAGCCATTTTCTTTGGGACATCTCTGCATACTGCTTCATGAGCGACACAGAAATTTTCTATTTTAAAAACCTGGTGGCATTAGGTTCCCCACTCTCTTCCCCTCTCTTAAATCTCAGAATGTCCAATATTTTCTATTAGAAAAAGCTTTTTGTGGAACATTTTTTAAAGTCTTTTTCCGCGGACTTATTTTGGCCGAGTTAATGGACTTCTATTAAAGATCCACGCCTTCCAGGAAGCTGAATGGCACAATCTAATGTTCCAGGATGTGCTGACTACGTAAAAAATAAACTGGAACGTGAGTTAAATTTGTTTAAAGTTTATAATGCGTTTTGTGAAAGAGAAATCATAAAAAGCTCGCTTTTCATTTAAATGAGTGTAATTATCTCGCAATGAATCGTAACTTTTAACTTACTGGAATTAATGGCTCTGCATTTAATTAATTAGCAACGAATTAGAATAGAATGAGAATGCTAAGAATGGAGCTTATTTATTAATGCTTCAGGAGATATAGTTTCCTTTTGAAAAATGACAGAACTTTTTGATATAGATTTTAAGAGAATTTGGTTACATAACATTTTATGAAACCATAAAGTATTTTTAATATGGCGTGGTTGGAACTATTTATTCTAAAACATCTTCCTTTACAAAAGTATTCACAATTATTAAAGTAATAATTACAGTAGAAAAGTAGTTACTACTTTAAATAATTAAGCATTTTGGTCTTGATTATGAATTCTTCTTTAATTTAAAGTTATCGCAATTATTAAAGTAATATCTTAGGATTACTTTAATCAGTTATCAAAATAAATTTAAGAAATTTTTAACCAAGACAACTATTAAAGTATAATCTAAATAATGAAATAAGTGTTTTTTTTTGTGTTAAAATATAGAGCTTAAGAACTAAATTATCTTATAATTTAAAATAATCTTATAATGTTTTAAACTTAAAGTATGCAAGTGTAAAAGATTTACTAATTTTAAACTACATCAGCTCCGGCATATTTTAGTCTCTCAGAAAACTCAAATATTTATTGCCAAAACCATTGGGACAATAAGTATATTTAATTAAAAAAATATTATAAGTTAATTTTTTCATTTATAAATACACAAAAAATATATAGGTCCCAAATAATTATTATTTATTGAATTAAAACATATCTAATAAAAATAATGGAGGAAATTGTTGTTTTTAAAATTTCTATTTAGAAGTATTTTAATTATTCTCCAATTCATGTATTAAATATTATTAAAATAGTTACCGATACTTCCTACTAGTAAAAATTCCATACTCGATGTATAATTTTAATCAATTTTCATTACCATATTAGTCATAAAATTTGGAAATTATCAAACTTGTAGCAATGTTTCAAATAATTTCATAAAAGTATTTAAATAATATTTTTGAATTTAACCAAGGATTTTCATTGCTTTTTCTACGGGCGCAAAATATTTAACTAAGTATATTTCGGTTAAAAATTAATATTTCGTCTTTAATAATAAGATAAAAATTCGTATATCGTTAGACAATTTGCATTAAAAAATTGCACTCTATGACTAATATAATTCACTTAATGTCCATTTTATGTATTACTTTATTTTTACCATATAATTACATAATATAGTAAATATAATTCCATTACATATATATATATATATATATATATTAATTGTGTAATAATGTTATTTATTATAATACCAGTGCAGATATAATGTAATTAATACGAATAACTTTACATTTAGAGATACTTTTATTTTTCACTCTCAAATAATAATAAGTAAACATTTTGATTGTTTAAGTTAAATTAGATTGAATGCAGTTCTAAGTATGCTATGTTAAAATAAAAATCATTGCTAACAATAAGCATTTATTATGTAGGACTAACGATTGTCTTTCAATATTGTATTTATTTACTATAAATTATAAAAATAATAATGCAATCATGTTACTTTTCTCACTAATTTTACTTTTATTTTGAGTGGGCATAAATTTTTAAAGGATAAATACAAATGAAATTTAATATTCTTCAAATAAAATCCAATTAAATATTTAAAATTTTTAAAATTTATGTAAATTAATTTTCATGATTGTAAATATGACAGTTATTATTAATTTACTTTTTAAATGTTTCATGCATCTTTAGAATTTACGAAATTAATTTAATTTTTTACATTTAAAATTATTTTTAAAAATATAGTAAATTTCTCAGCAAATTTACTAAATGAATTCCCTCTAAAACAAAAGTTTTGTAGTAATATTTCTATTTTTGGGTAAATTAAACTTAAGGTTTATATTTACTGCTTATTATTATACTGCAAATTATAATTTATGATTTAAATAAACATAAATAATTTTTAAAAAATGATTTCTCTTGACAAGTTATACTTATAATCTTTTATAAAAATAGCATTATAATTTTTATCAATCAATAGATGTTATAAAATAATTGTAACTATAATATTGAGATACTTTGAGCAAAACTCTAAAATATAGTAATTATTTTAGATGGAGTTAATTTATCAATATTTTATGCAAAACTACATTTTTAAGAATTTATTATTAATTATATTATATTATTTTTTATATTTTTAACATATTTTACAAAAAATAAAATACTAAAAAGAAAGATGATATTTGTAAAGAAGAGTAAAATTATATTAATTACATTAATTTTAGTTTTTAAGCAATATAAGAACATTTTGTTTCATAAATTTTCTTAAAAAAAAAAAAAAAAAAAAAAAAAAAAAAAGT
>JAPDSC010051883.1:0-11532 GCA_026290005.1 Latrodectus geometricus | reverse complement strand
ATAGAATTAATTACTTTCATCATGTTAAGATTTACGTGTTGACATTTATATTTCTCGATTTATTTGAATATTTTCTGTCGCTATGTATAATTGTATGTATAAATGTTGTATAATTACAACATAAATTTACAAATATTTTCATTTAAAATATTTGTGTCTTCCGCAAATGTATTCATCATACCAATACCTAATGTATTTAGAAGATCAAGATGAAACAAATAAGAAACTAAAGAATTTAATATCAATAAGACCAAATCAGGAAAAAATCAAGATAAACAATGTAATATAATATAATTAAGGAAAGAGATTTTTTTTGCAAGTTAAATTAAGAAGTTATAAAGTAGTTTAAAATTTTTTAATGTAGATTAAAAATTAAAGTATAATCAAAGTGAAAGGTGTTTTCGGCATTCATATAAGAACTTCAATCCTTTGGTGGCCCTTCTGTAGTTATAAAAAAACTATGCATTACTTCAATTTTACAAGCGTTTCCCTATTTTCTACACATTTTAAAATAAAATCAATAGCAAAATCATTATTTTTAAGTTGATTATTTAAGCGATTAACTTGTTTTTTGATAAATTTTAGATTATTGTAAATATGATAAATTTGTTTTAATTTATTAAGTATTACATGTTTATAATCAACTACATTTATAGATGTATTCAACTACATTTAGAGATGTTTTCGATAAAACCAATCAATTTAATTTTAAAGTTTATAAAATAATTTATTTGAAATCCAACATCTCTTTAAAAATTTACAGAAATGGGAAACAAAAATGCAGAAACACTTAAATAATTATAAATTACTTCATGAGAATTAAACAAGAAATTCAATATTTTTACTAGAATAACGAATGTTTAAGTTAAAACAAATCATCGAAACAAAAACTTCTTTTTTTTTTTTTTTTTTTTTTTACAAATATAATTGTGCTTATATTTTAAACTAATATTAAAATGTAGACAAAAAGGATGTCGGATTTCTTATTGAACCCTTAGAATTGGGATTTTTCTAACATATTTTTTCATAAGTAAATAATTTTATAAGAACCATTAAGTGTTAGATACCTAAATTGAATTCATTGAGTTTACCAACGCAGTTACCAGCCTACCAATTTATTTATAGTTAAAAATTGCAAGGTGTTTCGATTTGTACGTCACTGAGAATCTCAAATTTTTATAAATATGAAATTGCTTAATTCAAGGACACAATTAACAGACTATTGTTGAATTCCTTTCATAATGAAAATATGTATGATGTTATTTTAGCATTATATCAATCAAAATCAAATGATGCAAAGAAACCTGCATTATTAGTGTCATTAAGAAATCTACTATAATTGAATTCAGGTTCAATCACAGCAATTAGAATCCAAGTGCACAAAATATTCTTCTTTTTTATTCATTCAATCAATTTTTTATTTCATCATCAAAGTCAAATTCTTACGACGTTAAACCATCCAAAATATTTTTTCAATTGACAAAAAAAGCAACTGGTTATAAGGGAAAAAAATTGCTATAATGAGGATGAATTCACAAATCTATTGGCTATTATTTTTTAAATGAGGATTAAAATGAGATCCAATAAATTTGTTTTACATCCAAAATTCTCCTTTTTTAGCCACTAGTTTTTATGACTTTCTGCCACAAAAGAACAGCAATTAAATCTCTCAACTGCCAGGAGAAATTTGAGCGAGATGCTTGAAAGGGGGAAAAAATCCACAGTACAACAGTTGCACCACAGGGACGAAAAAGGTTAAACATTTTCAAAATGGAAAATAATACATCCAAATCTAAGTATAGTTGGAATATAAAAAATATCGTTGGAATATTTTTTATGAATGATGGTAAAATAAATGTAATCAATTAAAAAAAAAAAAAGAATAAATACGCTAGGCAAAATTTATAATTCTCAATTAAGATTCAAATTTTAAATTAAGAGATTATATTCTCCTTTACAAAATCTCTTTAATTAGGAGACTGTAGAAAAGAGATAATATGCAAATGTTTTGCATTTGTAATATTATAGTGTTGCGAATGCAATACCTTTTTGTAAAAATACTTTTTTTAATGAAGGAAGAATGACGTAGTTGTTTAATATTATTTTATGTGAATTGAAACATAAGACAGAAAACAATTCATTATAATTTTATCCTTTTTCTTCAGATAAATCTGGCACTTTTGTCAAATTCAATAATTAAGCTTCCTTTCATTATATGTATATGATTATATGTACTGTTTGATTATATGTATCGTATGTTCTTGATTATATGTATTTCATTCGTTTATGCTAGAATAATATTTAAAAAATATCTTAAGTAATACCCTTTTAGAAACAAATTTTCCATTTATATGAGAATAAATTGATCATAACAGTTTAAGCTACTTAGTACATGCATTGAAATATATTTCAATTCAAATTAACAAATAAAGTTTTTTCCCCCTTTTTCCATAAAAATTATGAAAAGGGATTTTATCTAAGTTTGTTCAGTTTTGAGTTGAGAAAAAATCAGAAATGTGGCTAATAAATTTGAACCTTAACACTTTTAAATGATAAAAAATTAAATTTATCTATCAAAAAAAGTATATAAATATATTTTTCAGCATGATTAAAGAAATTTTAATAAATTGATATTTTTAATAATTCCTAATTCATTTAGACTGCTACCATGGGTACCATTATGTAAAATATTGACTAAATTACTCAGAATAAAAATAAACTTTAACTTTAATAAAGAAATATATTTCAAAATCATAAATAATATTATTAATCATATCAACAACGAGTAGAAATTTTTCATATGGGGGGGGGAAACGAGAAAATTTTTCAAAGTATAATTGAGATATGAATGTCAAAATTTTTTTTCTTATCTGAATATTTGTAATTACCGGTTTGGTTTATCGCTCAACAGTCATATTTTACTCATGTGGTCTAATTGGCCTAAGATCAAATCAATACTTTATTTGTAATTCTTGGTTTGAAAAAATAATAAGTGTATAACTTTTGGAAAAAATTAAAAATATAAAGTATTGCTTCAGTGAAAATATTTCTGATTTTATTAAAAAAATATAAGTAGATAATTAATGTTTGAATGAAATTAAACACATCATACGATATTGAAGCTGTTTACCTTCATAATGTCATAGACTGAAGATGTTTTTCTAAATATTAGAATCGCATTTCAAATTACTCTTATTCTTTGAATATCAATTGTTAGTTGTGAACGTTCATGCAGTCAAAATCAAAATCAGTTTTGACATTGAAATTAAACATTGGGATAAGATAGCCTAAGTGACTTCGCATTTTTAAATGTAGAACGAGGAAAATTATCAGTGATCGATACCGATAAAGTAATCGATAAATATGCTTCATTAAGGGAAAGGGAAACGTATGCACTATAATTAATATACCATATTGTTACTGTTGTAATAAGTACATTTACTTCTAGTGGGGAGGGGTGCTAAAATATGAATTTTAATCGGGCACAAGTTATGCCCGCTATGGCTATATTAATCAGATTATTTATTTCGTATCTTATTTATTATATAGGGGAATAATGAAATTCTCTTTCTTCTCGTTCACTCAGAGATTTCTTACGCTATTATTTCAAAGGTGGCACTTTTTTCTCTGAATACATTTCAAAGGGCATCTGTAATGTATAATTATAATAGTAGAAAACTTTTAAATTTAAATACGATCGTAATCGCTGATGTATTTTTATTACATTAGAAATTAAACTTTTCACATGCATTACAAATAACACATTTGAAAAGTTTTATTCGCCTTTATTTCTTCTTTCTAGGATTTTTACTTTTACACTTCCAATGAATTTAATAATGACTATAAAAATAGTTAAAACTTTTCGGGAGAATTACAATTTTTTCAAAAAAAGAAAAAAAAAAAAAAAAAAACGTTAATTATTGTCTACTTGTAGTGGCCGAGTCTTTTAGAGAAAACGACTGACTTCCTGTCTTTAATTGCTTTACAACATTCCTGCAATGAACACAAGTGTTTTTTTTTTTTTTTTTTTTTTTTTGTGGCTAATCTCACAATTTCCACTCCTACAAAGATAAGTCCAACAAACTCCACACCAATACCAATATTTTACTTGGGGAATTTTCAAACAATTATTGCCCGCCTGCAATAGCCCTTTCTGGTCAGACTTCCTGTGTTTAATTGCCTTACTGCATAACTTCCAGCAGTCATCAATAGAGGAGAGATAATCTTGTTTACCAGCTGAGGACCCATTTCTTGCTATTGAGTTCCAATTCAATACACTTTTTGAATTTAATGTCTTTTTGTGAGCAATAAAAACTCTTTGATGTATAATATTTATAGCTTCCCAAATTTTAAGTCTTAAAATTCAAAATTCCAAGTGATACAGTTAGATATGTACTACTTATAAAGTTTAAAATTAATTATTAACATAGTTATATTTTTATAACTTTTTAAGTATCAAATATATTTGTCTTCCAGTTCTTTGCTTTTTTATATACAAGTAAAATGTTACTTAGCATTAGTAAAGGACAAAAATATAAAGATCACAAACAAGTATCTGAAGGTTATTTAAAATATATGTATGTAGTTAAAAAATATACTTTAGAACTAGAATTTCATGTAATGTTCACTTAGTTAGTAAATTTTTTAATTTTCTAATTTCCCTACTGTTTAATTAGAAATTTTATCACAACCACACACAAAAATTATTTTTAATTAGGAATTTTCCTTTTCTTATGATTTGAACTTATTTTAAGACTCGAAAATCGTATAAATTATTTTTTTTCTGCAACTAATAATTTCGACTGAATTAATAGAATTCAAATTATTTAAAATATTTATTTTATATCTGGAAAAAAAGTTTAAAAAGATACTTCAATATTTTGCTAAATATTAGATGTAGACTTTTCTGATAGTTCTTTAGTTCTTAAAAATTTGAATTAATTCATTAAAACAAAAATACGTTAAAATAATTTTAGTTAATATTTTAGCAAGTCTCAAACACTAATAAAAATATTTTACTAATTGTTATTTACAGATATACCAATGAATTAGGGATTTATATTATCAACTAAAAAAATAAATTTCCATAAATATATAGTACGAGTTAACAATGGAATTATTATATAAATTTAAATTAGATTTTACGTGGTTCATTGGAATAATTTTTATCAATGACAATCTTCATATAAATATAGCGCTTTTGTCAAATTAAATAATAAAGATAATTTTGTTTTATATTTAATTGTATGTAAACTTCAATTTGTCTACACTAGAATAATATTTAAAAAATAACTCAAGTAATGAATTTGCTTATGGAAACAAATCTTCCATTTATATTAGAATAAATTGAACGTAACAGTTTAAGCTACTTTGTACACATAAATCTAGTTATAATTTGTTGTTTTGTATACATACATGACAAATGATATTTTATCTAAGGTTGTTCAGTTTCGAGTTGAAAAAAAGCAATTCAACTAATAAATGTGTAACAAATAGAAGAACATCATTCAGTAATGTAACATCTTCAATAATCTCATATTGGCAATCAGATGAAAGGCAATAATTTCATAAATTGTAGAATGCCTTAAAAAATTTCAAAGAAAAGCTTGTCATATCTATTAAAAAGTTTTATTTAAATTTAGATTCGCTTTCTATTTCACCAAATTGATTCATAATAATAGAATACTAATTTGACTTAATAAAAAGTATTGAAAATTTAACAAAAAATGATTTTTACGCAGTTAATCTTCTGTGCATCACTTGGAATTATTTTCAAATTTAAGACATTAATCTAATAAATATTTTAATTATCATTTTAGGAGTTTGAATATTTTTATTATATTTCGAGTCTTTGTAATATTTATTTTAATAAAAAAATATTTAATTTTTCAATCATATAATATATAAAAATATTATATAATATATCTGCATTTTAAATTGTAATGAAATAAATAATAATTAAATTAAAAATACAGAAAAATATAGTACAATATTTTAAATACATAATATGAATTAAAAAATAAATAATATAATTTCTATCTTTATTATTTAAACAATTATTTTTTTATTTTTAAATATTTATTTTTTTATATAATGTTTCTGTATTTTTTATTTAATTTTCTGAATTATTATTTTAGTAATTAAAATTTATTAATTAATAAAACACTTTTTGTATTTATAAAATTTTTTTATTCTTTTTATGCATATATATATATATTTTTAATATATATATATATATATAATATATAACATAAAAATAAATTATTAACAATAACAAAGATAAAAAGGTAATTATTAGATTAATATTTTTTAAAACTATGCTTATTTAAGTTAATTAATGTGCTGAGTAGAATCCCTGTACCGTTGCCCGTCAAACTGTTCCTCCCTTATTTAGGAAGGATCAGTTTGACGTCTTCGAACACACCTCCTCGCCAAATCTCGCTCTCCTTGGCAAACCTGAAGGGTTTGCCAAGGAGAGCGAATTGCGTAGTTACAAAAGCTACCATGTTGCTTTGAAGCTATGTTGTCTAAGCTTGAGAAAGGGTTCTTAGTACCAGAGTGAAAAGGGTTTTGTCAATGAGTTTTGTATTGTGAAGGTAAGTGTAAATAAATATATGAAGTTTTATAATATGAAGTAGATTTGAACAATTTATTGAGAAGTATGAGTTTGAATTTTGCCGCATAATAACTATTTGGTGAACTCTAATTGTGAAATTTAAAAATTTTTTAAATAATTGAATAATTTTACATTAAGTTTTCATAATTGACAGATTTTTTCATTATTGAATAAATTTTACATAAATAATAATTGAATAACTTTACATGTTTGTTAAACATTTTTAAGGGTTAAATATGTAATTTTTTTAAATACTAGAAAGAATTTTTGTTATAAGTTAAATGAATGAGAAGTTCTATTAATAAAGAAAGCTTCTTATCATTAAATTTAATGGTTTTAATTCATAAAAAAGCTTTAATCATATAAACCACAACTTTTTTTTTAAATGTAAAATGTGATTTCGTGTATTTATTGAAGTTTTCTTTTTCATGTTATTGAAGGGTATACAAGTCAGTTATGTAGTTGATACTTTAGCTTAATAGTTAAATCAAATATTTTGTATGATAATCTTATTTAAATTTAAATTATTTTATTAGGATTTAAAAGGAATTCTCTAAAATGAGTGGAAGTTTTGAGATATTCTTTTAATTCTTTTTTTTTTTTTTTTATCTTGGTATTAAATGGCTTTCATTTTTATTTCAGGCATCTCAAATGAAACCCTCAACCAGCCGTAAGTAAAAAAATTTTTATATTGATTATTTAATCTATTTTTGTGTTTAAATTTGATAAATGATTTTCAGATTAATAACTAAATTATTTAGTGATATTAGACATTAGCGGAGTAATTCATTATAGATGTTAAGTTCAATAGTATTTGACATTTTACCAGGGCAAATAGATTCCATGAAAATAATTAAATACAGGAATTAGTTTTAATGATACATAAGTATTGCCACCAGTGTCAAAGAACAAAGTGATAAGACATTGCTCTTTGAAGAAAAAGCTTAATCTTAGCTGTTGAATATAGATCTGTTTCTCTTCTGCATTCACATATGTCAGGGCAGGTACTTGGGAGTTTTCTGCTTTTCTCCAGAAAAATCAAGCACTTGTTACATGAATATGGCCCATTATCTATGAAATGTCTGCAATGCAATTATGTGGTGGATATTAAAATTCCTTACATCACCATTTATGATGGCATTATGTTTTCAATTAAATCCTATTTTAAAGGTCATTTAATTTGTGAAATATGAATATAATGTAATATTCGTGGCTTAAAGTTTTATAAACAACAATATTACAAAAATTATAACAAAATTAAGAGCATTAGTGAATATTATAAGTTACTAAAATTATAAAATTTAAATATAAGTGATGAAACAGGTGAAGAAAATTAAATGAACATTTTACACATTTTTACAAGAAATCATTAATTAATTTGTTTACATGTTTTCAAACTCTTCTATATACCGTATTTTCCTGTACATAATTCCGCAGCGGCCGTTTTTTGGAGTAAAAGGAAAAAAGCGTCGCATAATCCGCAGCGGCAATTTTTTTTTCGGTGAATAGTCTAAAATATGTACTGCTGATAATATAGGTATTATATAAAATAAAAAAATGCACGATACGATTAAAACTTTAATAAATTGTATAGAAAAAAAGCATTTATTATGAAAATTATCAGTCTAGATCCAGTTCATTGCAAAGTGCGATAAACTTGAGATGAAAGCACGAGATCGATCAAAAGCGATAATTTTGAGAAGAGAGTCTTCTAAACTTTATTGATATTTAGCTTCTAATAACTTTTAAAACGATGTTAGACATATTTAAATTAATATATATTTGCTTTGTTAATATTTAAATAAAAGAAATGGGTTATTTACAAATTGCGTATTTTATACAATATTTTTATACCTCGCGTGCTTTGTTTTACATTTCACATTAACACATTTGACGCCATTGTTTTTATTTGCCTTCGCTATAGCTTTTAATTTAAAATCTGCTGTGTAACTTAAAAAATTTCGCTTCCATATGACGATATACGAATTTGATTATTTTCATAACGAAACAGCTCATGTCAAGGCAAATTGTATAATGACGTTAGCGAATTTGCAACCGTAAAATATTTAAGAGGAACCGAATTCGTTTTTGAATGTAATTGCACAAAGCCGATTATAGTTTAAATAACTCAGGCTTGTCCTGGTACCACCTGTTATTTATTTTATGAAACATAAAGAGTATTTCTTTCAAAACTTTCTTATAAGCTTTTCTGATGAAGAATGTTTTTTATTAGATAATCCGGGACGGCGTATAATATGCACACTAAAATTCGGAACTTTTTTAACACATAATCCGCGGATTATATACAGGAAAATATGGTAATTACTTGTACGGTAATTACGGTAATTATATGCATCAATAATTTTGATGTTGTTGTTGTGTGCCAGCCTGGCTGGCAATATGGGGTGCGCTGCTCCACTTTTCCAACTGAACCATATTTGGTGTGGAGTCCGACTTCCTCAGTGCACACATGCCATAGGTACTTGTTTAAAGGGTAGGCAACCATTTACACACAAAGAAAGGACAAAGATAAGAAAAAGAGAGAGAAAGTACATCCATGCTCGAGCCAGGATTCGAACCCAGGTCCCACCCATCTGTAAGTCAGGTATGCTAACCACTAGACAGGTTAGGCAGCAATAATTTTGATAAATGATATATATTTACAATATGTATGGGAATACTTCCGTATCTTGTCCTGCTCCGATTCTACGCCAAATTCCCTACCAAATATAATGCCAACAGGGCGATAGCAATCTTGTTATGGTGCATTAGCACCATAACAAGATTGCTGATTGATTGTACGATGACGTCAAGCAAAGAGGAGGGGTTAATGACGTATTGTTTAAAGTTAGGAGGAGTTACTGACGTAGTAAGAGAGAGTTTCTTATGAATTTTCGAGCGCTTCTTAACTATTTCATTTGCATTTAACCTATATGTTCTGTTGTTTATCATAAATTAAAATTTTACGTTCTTTTTTAAGAATGCATCCATTTCTTAAAAATTTTACAGTATTTTCCATAATTTTATTGGAAAGTGATGATCTGGTACAGGAAATTTTGGAATATTATGGAATAATTCCTACAAAAACTACTGATGTGAAATGCCCTATGTTATGTACTATTAGTAATGCCCCTATGAAAGGAATCAGCTATAAAAAAAATAAAATAAGAATTTCTATTTGCTCTAATTTTGCATTAATACTGTATCTTAAAAATTAAATTTTATTTGTTACTTCTAAAAAGTTACTCTCTTTTACAATTTAAATATTTGAATTAACCTCACTAATTTATTCATCTTTGAAAAAATCGTAACTCAGTAATCTTATAGGAATTAATTCACAAAAAATAAAAATAATGTAAATCCATTTTTAGATAATATATTAATATGTTAGTATTAATAAAAAATAATATCACACTTAATGAATAGATTTATTAGATTAGCAATACTGTCCATTTAATAAAAAAAAATTTCAACCTAAAATTTGAAAACCTTCTATTATGATGTACTCAACACTTATTCAGATTCTTTTACTGTGATATTAATCTTTTCAACATTTCTCATTATTTTCTGACTCCAAAACATTCAAATTTATCTTATAAAACATTATTTCTTGTCATTGTAATAAGCCATTATGTAACATTTGAAGAATTAAATGTAAAAATTTTTATCTGCACAAGCTTTTCTTATTCAACACCAATATATTAAACATATATCTAACAGAAACTTACAAATATAAAAAAGTCGCAAGTAAAATAATTAAATATCAATGAATTTAATAAGAAAACATAAGTTATTCCATTAATTGATATTGTTATTTGACTAAATAGTGATGCTCTTTTTATAGCACAGAATACAAGCTTTCGTTGGAATAATATAGCGAAACAATACGAATGCATCCCGTCTCATGTTCTAATTCTGACCTGGGGACAAAAAAAGGCCAATTTCATTTATTGCGATTTTTGTAGTATAAAAGCACACTCACACACAAAGTTAATTATTTAAAATCCTTTGATTCGCTAAATGCAGTGGTGAATTAGGAATCAACGATGTGAGACTGCACTGCTTAGAATTATTGGGTGATGCGAATGAGTAAAATAAAAAGATTTTTTTCGTTTGTAAACTCACTCATGGTCGTATAAGCTTCATATTATATCTCTGTCTCAAATGCCAATTGCTCCTCGTCGTTCGGAACAATAGAATATTTTCAACAAGATCATTATAATGATATAATTTGTTAAGAAACATTAAAAAGGGAGATGAATAAATAATGTTCTTTTCTAGAATATAACATTTCAAAAGTTTGAAAAAGGCCAAGTTTCAGGAAAACACAATTGTGTGAACTGAGTACATTTATTTTGGAATGAAAAAAGTGTTCTTTACAATATCGCATTATGTTCGGGTTTCTTATTTAATACTTTTTCTTGATACTTCCATAGTGATCTACCTCGAATAAACTAATGATAAAATACTTGTTGAACAAGGAATATCCCACTAATTTCTTTTCTCTTATTTTATAACAAACCCTTAAACGACATTATTTAATTTTAGACATTTCTCCAATACTGTGAGAAAATTTTAAACCCCCATAATGGGGGTAGAAGCTGACCGGATGTTCGGTCACCCCTGATTAAATGTTCGGCTTTTTCACTGGCAATCCCCAGCTCGATATGTGATTAAGCATCCATCAATGTCTGGTCATTCCACTTTTCATATGCTCCTCCAATTTCTCTCACGACCTAGTGTCTCCGCAGAAATACCCCTCTTAATTTAAAATCCCCCCTGGTTCAGGGAAGGGTGAAGCAGTGGAAGAATAATCATTATATTTAAGTTGATTAATTAAGTGATTAATTTGTTTTTTGATAAATTTTAGATTATTGCAAATATTGTATATGAAATTATAAAAAAAAACACATATA
>JAPDSC010051880.1:0-12102 GCA_026290005.1 Latrodectus geometricus | reverse complement strand
ATAAAATTAGATTTGTGTTTACTAATTATACTGCAATTAGTAATTACTTTAATTGTAAATATGATTTGTAACTTTAAAATATAAATACTTATTATTAAAAATAGACATCCTATTTTCCATTATAAGTGTTTTACCTTTAATTATATTGCTCATTTAATTGACTAAACAATATCAACAGTATAAACACATCAATAATTTTAGAGTTCCTCATTAACTTGTGCGAAGCTAAACTCTAATGGATGTTATATTCAACGATTTGATTTTTATTGTTTTTAGAAACTTTTTCTATCTATAATTTTTGGAATATTGTTTGACTTCAAAAATTAGATATAAATGCCAGGTTTCGTTGATATGAAGTATTGAAAGTGAGACAATTTTTTTACTTACAGTTCTTATTTGAATTGCATTTCGGTAATCATATCTGATGACAGTGTAAAATAAAATTTTTATTACAAACATCATAATCTTAATCACTCTCTGTATCTTTACAGTGGCCCTCATTCAATATACCATCACATACTACTATGTTAATAACTTTCTTGAGTTACTCATGTTTTTACGTTGTTAGAAATAAGCATCTATTTCCATATGTCTATTATTCAAAAAGCTGTTCAGCTAGTTACCTTAAGTCTATATAAAGATCTCCTGTAATCAAAATTATATTCCAAGCTCCTACTATATTATCAACTCATTGGAGAATGAGACTACTGTATACTCAAACTCAAACTCAAAACAACAAAAATTCAATTAGAATATATTAGGTTTTTGTTAAAGCTCTTGAAATTAGATTACTGCAAATTAGTTTCCAATAGAAAATTATTTTTAAATTTGAATGTTTTACTCAAAATTCCAGAACTTTATTGAAATATCTTTGATTTTCTTGGTTGCAACAAAGTTAATGAACAACTCTTTCCATTAGGGTATTTTCGTTAGTAAAGCGATAGTACCAATCTAAATTACAAACCACTATGAAAATGGTTTAATAAGACAAATTCAATGTTAAGTGGATATGTTTCTTGATCAAAATTACAAAACATCCTAAAATTATTCAATTGCCCATCTCAATTAACCAAAAATATTGCAAAACCACATATGTCTATTTTAACAGCTGTCTGAGGCAGAACAACAATAAGAATACAATCTATTAACGTGTTCAATAAAACAAACCCTACTTTTGAAATAATAATTACAAGCTTATAAACTCATATTCATTAAATTTTTGTACATAAATTAAAATTGACAAATTTTCTCTTTCATATCTAATGCAATGAGTTTCCTTTTTTAAGTGTATTTAATTCATTATTTTGTTTGAAAATTAAAATTTTATATGAATTCTGCGTTCAGTGAATTATTTCTTTGATACCTTAATATCTTATAATTTTTAAATATCTTTTAGAGTTTCATAAGCTTATTTTAATAGCTAAGCTACTAACGCCATACTTCTGCGACTAATAATTGAATTTCGAAATGTGACAAACCAATTGCGCATATCCATTTGTAAATCAGGCATGAGCCATACTCACAAACGATGAATTACGTTCATATATTCAGTATAAAGGTGAATTCACACTTAATCAATGTAATGCAAATAACAGGTTGTATAATGGAATACTTTATAGATCTACATTAATTAATCAAGATTTCATTTTTCGGACATAAGTCATACCATACTATGCCGAATAAATATGTATTCTTCTTTAGACTTTTATGTATATACAAACTTTTTTTAGTTCGTTAAAATTTTATGATTATGTGGATGAAAAAAAAGTACTTTTACGATACATTTTCCACATTTTGACAATATATGAAGAGTGTTCAAAATATCATTAACTTCATATACATTTGAATTTACAATTGAATTTCATTGCTATTCAGTTCTTGAATTTATGTCCTTCTAATTTTGTTTTGAAAATAATCTATAATATTTATTGTTAAATTTTCAACTAAATTTTAAAGTATATTAAAAACAAAAAAATCAATATATATATATATATATATGTATATATATATATATATATATATATATATATTGAATTAGCTCTTATCGCTTTTAACCCAGATGCTCTTTCTAAATTAAAACTGAAAGTTTTAAATGAAAATTTATTATTGCTTATTATTGCTTAATAAATCAAAGTATTAAGCTTTGTAATAAATCAAATTAAAAAATTTCGAGACTGTTTCTTTTGATATAGCAGTTTAAATTGTTTTATTCTTTACTGTAAAAAGAATTTATATTAAATTAACAACAATAATCACATGAATGCATGCATATTATAAAACATTCTATTACATTAGAAAAAAATGAATTTTCTTGTTTAATATAAATCAAATTTGCTTAGAATATTTTAGTAATTATTATTCACATAACACCATGTGTTGTACAACTGAGTGCACTATTTAACAATACTTGGAGAACTAATAAATATAGGAAGGAAAACTAAATAAGGATTTGAACTTCTGAGAATAAAAATATGTTGCTTTACAGTCCTTATAGGCTTGAACTGAAACCCAAGACAAAGTATCATTTTAATAAATTATAATACAGAAATAATATAAATTCAGTTATAAAAGGGAAATTATATAAGAACTCTACTCAGAGAATATCTACTCAGATTCTTATTATTTTAAAATTATATCTGAAAATATGTTAACATAATTCTATGAACACAATTGGTAAAAAATAATAAATAGAAGTGTTAATATCCTGAAAAGATTGAATAGTTTTTTTTTCTAATAATAATTTGAACCAATTCAAGAAAAAAACTGTCACCTCTATAATTTTATTTATGCTTAATAGCTTTGAAATTGTAAATAGAGATTAATAATAATAGTTATTCATATTCATCTTAAAAGAAGGTGCCCATGATTTCATAAATTTTATATGAATACCGATAAATACAAATGTAATAAAACCAAATCTCCCTTTTCAAAAGCATCTCACATTTTAAGTATTTTTTATGAAATTTATTTTCAACAATTTAAAGGCCTTATATTCAAATGTTAATATTTCAAAATAAATAATAATTAATATATTATTTTGTGATTTCTATAACTTTCATTCTTAGTCAAGCAAAAGTTAAGGAATAAAGGGTTGGAAAAAATCCATAAATTAATTTTATGAAAGAATTTCCTAAGTTGACCTAATTACCTATAACAAAAGTTGTCATTTTAAAATGCAAATACAGGAATTTTCTAGAAACTTTTTCCTGATAAATCATGACATTACAAGAAATACAATATAAATTAATTATTTTAAAATTCACTAATTTTATAAATAGTTTGATGCGTGAAACTCTCTATTTAAAATTAAAATTTAAAAAAAAAAACGAGCGAAACAACTATTCAAATGAATGAAAAATTCTTTGTTAATAAATGAATACTTGTGCATGATTTTATTTAATTTTAAAAAATAATATTTTAACGGTTCTATGGTACCATTTTTATGTAGAGTTCTTCCATGAAAATTAATTCAATATAGTTTTTCACAACACCTTCAAATAATGAGGGTGAAAGTTATTTCAATTTTCATCATTATTATTAAATCACTTTATTTGGATCGTATATGAATTAGTGTCGTTGTAAATTAGAAGCAACCTCAAGATCTTTAAGATCAACCATTGCAATAACACTTGGGAGAGTTTTATTACTTCCATGTATAATCTTCAACTACTGCTGTTATGATTTTATTAGGAAAATAAAACAGTTCTTAAAAGTAAAATTTACTCCCCTTCCCTATAAAACACTTCTCTTAACTTTGCTTACTCATAAAGTTATTATTTTTTACAGTATTTATTGAATGTTCTTTTATTGAAGAGCTTATAGTCTTGTTTTTCATGGCAATAAAAATGTCAATAGCTAGTCTTAATGCTAAATAATAATGGCAAAAAAATAAAGTATCATTAAAGTTGTCAGAAATAAAGAATAAAAAAGTTCTAGAGCAATGATGAGAAACACTTTATAGCAAATGATAAATACTTTATAAAAAATATTAATGTTTCTATAAAATTAAATTTTTTTTTTTTTTTTTTTTTTTTTTTTTTGCACACATGAAATTTTCATAAGAATTTCAAATTTTCTTAGAACTAGTTCAAACACAGTTTAAAGAAAATGTAACAGAGATATTTTTTACCCAAAAACTGATACTCTTGATAATTAATACAAGCCACAAGCTGACAAATTCATAAGTGTAATAAAATGTTTAGTTTTTATCCACGTTGAATTTAAATTTTAATACGTCCTTATTAAAAGAAAATTTATAATAATTTATAAATTTTAAATAATTTTTATAATAAATAATCCATTCCATTAGTTCCATCCTCTAATTCTAAATTATTCTTAAAGATGATTGCGTTTACCCAGGTTTCCAACAAATAATTTTAATGATTTTAACTTAGATTATAACAGGATTAACTACCTAATCTATATTAACGAGATACCACTTGGAAAGTATATGAATCGATAAAGGCAATATACAGTCCGGGTTATAGAATATAATAAGCTTAATATAGTAGTAGTATTATAACTTATAAGCTTTCACTTGAAATTTAAAAAAATCTGAAAGTGCGTTGCAATCATTTTTAATCATCGGGAGATGATTTTTCCTTTTTTACATTACATAAATCAAGGAGGATGCTTGGGAGACTTCTGAGTTATACCCTCGTTTACTTGGATGAAATCTATAATCTATGAAAAAACTTTTCAAGATGGCAAAACGGGAGGGATATTAAAAAAGATTTAAGAGATCATTCAGCTGTTAGAATATATAGAATAGCATTAAGCATTAGGTGAAATTTTTATTTCATTTCTTCACATTATAAGCTTACTTTTTTAACTATTGTTGCCTTTATTTCTTGAACAGAAAGCTACCTGATCAAATATACCTGAATTCAGTCTTTGGAATCAATTTAACTTAGAAATACCACATGAAGATTTTTAACTCACATTTAAAAATAATTTGCCTTTTCAATATTATTGTTAAAAATATAATGAAAATATTTTAATTAAACTCTGTTAATTAAGTTAAAAAGAATTAGTTGTTCTCTTTAGAATATCCTTAAATAGTAAATTTTGAAACTTATATACTATATTGATATGCAAAAATTTTTATTCTTGATGAGATGCATTAACCATATATTATGACAGTTTAAGTAGAATACATGCAACGTTTTTTCCCTGCAATGCATCTATAAAATTATTGCTTGTAAGATTTTCCTGCAATTCCCCTTTTACTGTTCACAACACATGGTCGCAAAACAAAGCAAGAAAATTCCTCGCGATGGCTCAAATGTTGTGAATATTCAAAATTCACAACACTGAGCTATCACATATGCTTTCGAAGAAATAAGAACCCATAAATCGAGTTTCATAGAACTTTTTACTAATTTGGTTGACTAGTTTGCTCTACAATGTCTTTTTGCATAGGTTAATAGGACAGGATCCTACAATTTTCTTTAAATTCTTCAAGTAAAATAGAAGACATCAGCAAAAAGACTCATATTTAACGGGTATGAATTCTGATAGTGAACCATATTGAATCCTGAGTTCAATGAAATAAAACGAATGGTGGAAGCTAATAATGAAACAAAAATATTCTCTACTGAGTACTATTTTTAATGATAACGTTTTCATTTTGCAGTAATTGTTTCTAAGCAGAATGTTTTAGCGATTATAATAAAATTATTCAATGTTTCTTTTGCTATTGACATCTGATATAAGGAGGATCTACCTTATAAAATTCTAATTAACTATAGTAACGGAACTTCAAACATTACTCATACTTTTGTAGATTCAGTTTCCTCAACACAACCCTCTTTCACACACGTGCGAGTCGTGGTCTTCTGATGAAATCACTACTCGATTAATCCAAGTAATTATTAATGTTGTAAGTTTACCAGATTCTTATACAAAGCATTGGCATTAATTTTGGTTTTTGCTCTTTGATGTGGATATTTATGAAAAGAGAAAATCATGTGCAGCAAAAACGAAACTAAAACGAGACCCATATTTTTGGAGTAATTGATGCATTGTAACATTTTCAATATTGTTTGTACTTTAAACTAATTTAGAAAAATGTTTAGGGTAGTGAAAGAGAGAAAGAAAACTTATATAAATGTTTAAAATGACAGGGATTGACATTAAATCCATAGTTTTCAGGGCAGCTAATTTGACTGACTTATGTTGCTCTTAATTTTCAAGAAAGAATGAGTGAAGCTATTGGAAAACAAAATATCGATGCTGAAATTAGTGTAAAATTTAATAATTTGGGACAGGCAATAGATTGGTTGTAGTACTGAAATATTCAGATCAATCTATAGTTGGAAGAGTTTTTGAATTTCCTTGCCTTCCTGTGGATGAGGATGGTTAAAAAGACATTTAATAATTCGTAAGGATTTTGAATATTTACATCTAGTAATTAAATTTAATGTTTTATAAGGTGAATAGAAATATTATCGACGGCGCTTTTCAGTTCATACTTAACCTTCAGCATAAAAAGGTAAAGTTGCTGAAAACATTTTCAATGATACAAATTAATGCTGAATTCATAATCTTCAGTCTTCATAAATTGATTATGAAACAATTCAATGATATCCAAAATCATTTTTTTTCCAAATGAATGATGGAAATCCTTGCATGTATTCTAGAAATTATATCTAATTTAAGGACCAGTATCATCCTTTGAAGTAAGTTTAAAAGAAAGTAGCTTTTTTTTATATTAATAGTCTGAATTTACAAAAATAAATTATTGGAAGCCTATTGTAATAGCTTAACCTAACTTCAAGAAAGAAGTTTTTAAATATATATCAAATTTATTCTGCATTGAAAATTAAATCTTATGAAGCACATTGTTACTCTAATTTTAGATCATAAATAATGAATTAATTTATAAATTTGCAATCAATTTCAAAATAAAGATCATTTGAAATATTTTTAAATTGAAAATTTTTAGACTCATTTATAGAATATCAGTTTTTTTATTTAAATATTCCTTGATTTATTCAAAGTAATTTTAAATAATGACAAACGAACGTAAAAATTATTATTATAAAAATAAAGACGTGTGTCTTTTTTCAATGAAATATAAAAATATATTTTTTAAAATTAAAATCCATACTTACTTGGAGATCCATGTTTGACCTCAGTTCTTTGATCGCCAAAGTAAGTTCGTTCAAAGTACGAATCAAGAGTTCCTGTTCTGTAAAAAATATAATTTTCTAATAGTTTTTAGATTGATATTTAATTAAATAATAAAATAATTATACTAATTTAAGTTTCTTTATTAAAATACATAGATTATTACATCCTTCATTTACAATTATTTCACTTCTCATTTTATCCTAGCCCAAAATTGAAATATATTATGTAACAAATATAAAAGATTTTTAAATATGCAGAGAAACTAAATTTAAAAAGTTTCTAAGTAAATAATTCTAAAATTTATGGAAAATGTATACATATTATTACTTAATTCATTTTAATTTATTCATTCAGACGTATCAAATAAGGCTTATTAACGATGGCTTCTAAAAAAGTAGTTCTTATATTTTTGTTCTCAAAAACAATCAGTCTCTTCACTTCATCACTTTTTACTTATAATATATTGATGCACATAACCTAATGGTAAGATATTTCTATAGCTAATATGAATCTTTGTCGTCTGACAGATATTTTTGATATTCTAACTAAACTAAACACAGTATAACGACAGCTCCACGGGATTAAGGCCAACAAAGCCCATATCTGATTTCTCGACCGAGGTATCTGGAATGCGAGGCATTTTTCAAAGGTAAGAGGTCAGCCTAGCGTGAAACCCAAAGTTTTAGTTCGCAAGCAAGCTTGGCCCTCAATTTAACAACCCCTGAAAGGATAAAAGGTTGAATCAAACTTCCTAGTCTGAAGATCGAACTTCAGACCTTTGCTTCAAAAGTGCGAAACGCTATCACTATGCTACCGGGCTTTAGTTTTGATATTCTGGATAATAAGAAATAAATATGACCCACTAGGTATCGTCCTTTCTTTGAAAGGAATGGGACTAAGTTCAAATTTAGCTATTGTTGAATAATGGAAGTTGGACGGTAGATTTCTTTTTACTGCATAAACATCTGTCGGATCGTGTGATAGAACATTCTTCTAGACTTTCCCTAGAGACAAATGATGAAAGTTGACAATGAAAAAACTTATAGAAGTCGGTATAGTAATGTCCAAACACCTTACTACAGCTTTCGAATTTTAATCTGCCTTCTACACGTTATCTAATGTTCATGATCTCTGGAATAGTCGTTCTTAGCTTTTATCCCAATGCTCCTAGAACAATGGAAAATTTATGTTGTGTTTCTTCTTTGTCCATTTTTTTTCTGGTGAGTACGATGCTTCTTAAAGTTTGCTAAATTTTCTTTCCTACGTGTGAGTACGATTCATCTGCAATGAAAGGCTCTCAGAAAGACATGATGTGGCAGATATTTAAACGTCTTATGAAAACCTCTGTATGTTATGTTTTTATTATGTACGGTCTCAAAAGTGTTCTTTTAATTTCTAAAAAAAATGTACTTACTGGAATGTGATAATAGACTGTATGAAGGAATTCTAAGTCAATCTTCTATTAAGCTCTAATAGCTATTCCTTTTAGTATCGGTTCTAGTTCTTCTATCAGGTATCCCCCTAGACCTTTCAAAACAATTTTTTATTTAGATGTACAGCATGGGATCTGTCATGCAATGATATGACACCATCACTCATCATGCCAGAGAATTATATTATTTTAATGTGAACGCATTCTTTACCCGTAAGAAATGAATTATGACTCGCATATCCAATGAACTTTTCTTCTAAAGATTTTATGACTTTAATCACTTTAACTAATACACAAACTTACAATGTTTATTCTAAAAAACATTAAAATGATTATCATCTATTTTTCTATTAGGAAAAAAACATTCTTTCCACAATTTTTTCAAATACTTCAATTAGAATAAAAATTTTGCATCTCTCCTCGTACTAATTCAAAACGTTATATACTTCTTATTTTTACTGTAATGTATCTAAACAAAGTAAATATTTTTATGACAACAAATAGTGTAATATTAAGTTTATTCCTCCTACTATATATAAATATCTCCCATATTACATATATTCCTGATTTATATACATCAAGAAATCTTACCTTTGTAATTGAAAAATACTTCATATTCAGGTTGAGTACTTTGAGCTTGTCTGACATTGCAACCACTGAGTTCCAGTGCTCTCTGCCACGTCACCCCTGGCAAAATAGTCACATTCATTTTTCTGTCTCGTTCCTAAAAAAATAAAAAAAACTGTTACAATTTAATTATAAAACATTTACAATAAATTCTGTTCATTCTGTAAAGCCTATATATAAAGCCATTTTCTGAGATTCTGACAGATAAAAATGAATGCGACTTTATAGCTGAGTTTTCTAACAAACAGAATATAAAAAAAAATATTGGAAAAATAATATTATATTGTTAAATATTTTTATATATTCTATTTTATGTTTCCTTCATATTTTTTTTTATGTTTCCTTTCATATTTTCTTAAAATTTACTTTTAAGGTAAGGAAAATGAAGTCTTCTTATGTTATCTAAATTAATTGTTTCATAGAAGAAAATCAATGCTCTGAATTTTATCTCTATGGATATTTTTAGCAAAAGTTTCTTTTAATCATAATTTTTATTGTATCTAAAATAGGAGGAAATTGAGGAATGTAAATAAAAAATAATAAATCAAAAGTATAACGAAGTTGATTTCAAAGTATAACTTCAAATTTTTAACTTTTCCAATTTTATAAGTAATCTAAAATTTATTAAAAATTCTGAACTTAGAGCCTTCAATTCATATTCTTCTAATTTTAAATTCTGTAAAAAATTCAATTACTGAGAATTATATCTTTTAAAAATAACTGGATAATTTAATTCCTAGAACCATTCTTAAATTTAACATACCTATAGAAAGTTCCTTTAAATGACAATTTCTTACTACTAATGAATTGATTCATTCTATCTACAACATCAATCACATTAAATTATTAAATAACCGAAAGTATTTCAGCCTTAAGATCAAAAATGAAACAAAAAAACTTCAAAATAATTTCCCTTCTACTGGTAAATAAAATACTAATTTACCTTTCATTCAAAATTTTTTATTTAGAACTAACTTCTTACCTTTACTAAATTAAAATCAGATACTAAAATTGTAGATAAAAAATTAAACTTATTAATAAAAAATATTAGCCTTATAATAATAACTACCCTTCCTTGTACATATTACCTAAATTTCATAAAAATCCTACTATATTCAGATTTATCTCCATTGGAATTAATTCGTCCATGAAAAACAAAACCAGGTATTATTTTTGAAAATTTACTAAAAAAGATTTTAAAATATATTAAATATAATATTAATCGACAAGAATTCGGGATATTTGAAAATTGTTTGAAGTATTAAACATTATTAAAAACCTTAATGATATTATTAGCTTTAATACTTTTGATTTCGAAAATTTATATGTTACTTTACCCCTGAATGACATTAACGAAAAATCATCAATATTTATAATTTATTAATTTCAGCCATATTTATTGATGAAAGCAAATGTGTAGATGCTTAGCAGATCTTTCTAAGAATTATGTTAATTTTAAAATTAAAATATTTATAAATTTTAAAATTTATTTAAATTTTAATCAAAAAATTGGCTTTTTATTTAATTTCAAAATTTCTTCACGTCTTAACTCCACCCATTTAGGTGTTAACAAATCATATGCAGTTCAGTTTCTGCTGTAGTTCACTCTCACTCTACAGCTCCAGACAAGAATGAGGGTCTCCTGACACAGGAGCGTCAAAAGCGGTCGCAGTTAGCCAAAATTGGCTAATTATATTAAGTTTAACAACCAAATATACAAGCGAATTAATAGCATTTTTGTTCGAATATTTACAATTTATATGTATTCATCAACGAGGCTTAATTTGTTAAAACTAACCAAAAGCAAAATCTTTGTTGCAATGCAGGGGCAACATATTCTCACAAAATCGAAAGATACAGTTTTACAATGACGTAACAGGGTTTTTAATCAAATGCAAAATAATACTCTTCAAAACAAAAGATCCAGAATGGAGGCTATGTTTAATGACACTTAAGTGTCACTTAATTCAAAAAATTATAGTAGTTTAGTCGTGATCTCCAGAAGGTTTGTGTTGCTCCTATACGATTTTTTTGCTTATTGACGATACTGTATAATAAGAAAGATTTAAGCTTTCAAATGATAAGTGTTGATCACCTTTCATTTGTGTGTTTGTGGACAAATGCCATGATAGTTTTAATTGATTGATTCCAATCATCGTAATCTCCCTGTAATAATTAATGAAATGCATATGCCTTGTAAGGATTCCTTTGTAAGATATTAGTTAGAATATATTGGACTGGTGTTTATAAAACCCCTATTAATTAAGTTTCATGATTTTTGTTACTTTTCATTGATGTCTTGGTAACCAAATTTTTCATGTTCAAATTTTGTACATCAGGACCACTTTGAACACTTAATGACACTTTGTACATGCAAAATATACAATGTACAGTTTCCTAAACTATGCTTTAAATTTTCCATATTCTTCAGAC
This sequence comes from Latrodectus geometricus, assembly GCA_026290005.1. Lineage (NCBI taxonomy): Eukaryota > Metazoa > Arthropoda > Arachnida > Araneae > Theridiidae > Latrodectus > Latrodectus geometricus. Next base: position 476 of record JAPDSC010051880.1, on the reverse strand, counting down.
GTAGAATTGAATTTAATATCCGATACAAAGAATTAGAACTATTATTCATCAATTCCTTTCTCCTTGTTTTGATTCTTTATTGATCAATTCTTTTGGAATGCAATACGTTAATTCATGTTTATTAAAGGTTAAGTGTTAGTCAAAGTCTAAATCAATTGTTGGAGATTAAATCTTTTTACTATCTTGTAAGAAAAGCTTTAATCATTAACATCTAATTCTGTAATAATACTATCACCAGGGATCAAATTATTAATCTATTTTCAGCTTACTGTTTCATTGCTAACCTGATTTTCATAAACCATGTGGGTAGAATATGTAAGCACCATCATTGATCATTATTTTAATCATTTTGATTTACAATGAAAAAAATTGCTAAATACTCTCAAATTATAAACCTTAACTTTTAATGAATATTACATATTTTAAATGGCTTTTTTATGTTGCGCAAATTTATACCACTTCTTGTATATTTACAC
>JAPDSC010051868.1:542371-554211 GCA_026290005.1 Latrodectus geometricus | reverse complement strand
AAAAAAAATTGCCATTTACATTTCTATTGCTTTCTTCTGTACCCAAGATCACATTTTATCGTCAGCATTAAATAACTCAATTACTGGTGACGGTATGAATATATACAATCGATACAATCTATGGTAAACGAAGTTTTTATGACATATATTTAAATACTCATATGCATTTTGAGTCTTTATAAATACACGTATAAATGATGAAGTTGCATCCGTAAAGTGACGGTCGAGTTTGCTTGCTGCAAATCTCGAATAACATAGAAACAAAGTTACACACACACACATACAAGCATGGACAGAATACAGTTTGGAAGGATAAAACAATCACATGATATAGAAAAGCAGTCTATTAAAAATTATAATTTTTTGAACAAGTGAGGATTTAATCAAACTTCTTTTCAACTTTATAGAAAATAATGCAATAAAGCTACTTCATCCATATTCAATCGCTGCTGTTAGTTTTATGTCGATTAAATTTAATTCATATATTATTTCATTCATATTTTAATACTTAAATATTTGTTGATAGAAACAATCAACTTTATTAATCACTAAAATTAATTCTTCAATTGAAATTACTTTTATTCAACACTTTTTATGAATGCTTTTACATGAAAGAATCATATATAAATTTTTGTAATACTGTAGTCATTTAATATAATTTTTTGATAAAATGCCTGCCAATTTTGCAAATTTTAATCCTGGAGTTTTAAGCTATAATGAACAAAATTTTGTGCTTATCAAACAAACATTCCATATAAGTTTTCATTTATATATATTGTTTGTTTGAAAAGTTTTAGATATTAATACCAATTTTACATACGTTTCTATAATTTCTTTTTCATTATGAAAATAATGCATTTCAAGTATTTTTATTTTGAACACTGTTACATTATTTTAAAGTTTTTGATATAAACTATTTTTAAAAATTTGACATATTTACATAAAGCCAAACAAACATTATTTATTTCAAATAGATTTTTTAATTAATATTTTATATTATTTAATATTCTTATAGTATTCTATTCCATTTTTTCTTTTAAAAAATATTATGTTGTCATCGCATATTTGATCACAATTGATAATAATTTTAATTTCACTTAAAGCTATTATTAAAGTAAATGAGGTCAAATGTGCTTATTTAAAACTCAATTTGTGAAACTGTTGCAAACAGGTACAAATTGTCTCCTCATTTTATAAAATAACTGCTGATGTGTCATTACTTAAGAAGAGAATATTAAAATTGCAATTTTATTTTACATAAAGATATTGAAATAGTATAATGTTTGACCAAAATAATCCTGTTAATTAAATATTTTATGACATTATATTTCAAATGTATATTTCTATCTACATTTACTGCCTCAAGGCTTCTTTCAGAAGGAATTGTTGTATGTTTTTCAATTTAAAGCTGACTCTGGGAAATATGGAGAAAATCCAATTTCAACGCACTACTGCTCTTAAATGGACTCTGTTCAATTACATGTCAATTGCCGATCCTAATTTGAACCTCACGATTTGTTAAACATTAAAACTCGGAACCCACGTGAAATTTGAAGTACGTGGCAGAGTATAATCTATTATGATAGAAACGTCCTGCTAATTAGCTACCCGTAATTAGCTGCGTACATATACTTGCATTATCCGGGTCTCTCCCCAGGCAATCAGTAACTAGCACTTCAAAGCTCTGTGATCCCTCCGCATGGGTTACGTTTGATTCTCATCCCACATCTTTTCGACTTGATACGCTGCTGGATAATGAAGTACAGCAACTGAGTTACATTGCTTTTAATTGAAATCTTATGATTTCCAAATTAAGTGTATAAAACACAAATCCCTAAAAGTTCCCCAACTTCTCTTTAGATTGAAGGACTTAATCAAAGATTCAATTTTCTTTCTGAAAAAGAATAAAAACGATTTTCTTTGTATTTTTTTAAACATGTTTATAAAATTGATTTTTGAGTAAATTTGTTCAATAATTGTTATTTAGTTTAGATTTAATTTTCAAATATTTTTAATCTTTTTCTTATATGGAAGAATTATTATTATTTTAATTTAGGCATGAAAAGAAACTTATCAATTGAGATAAGTTACTTTTTCCCTACACAAGTAAACACTATCCATTTAAATAAAATCATGAAATATTTAATTCGTTAATGTATGTTTTGCCTTTAATAAGTTACGTGTTTTGCTTTATTCCAAATTTTTAAACCCAAATTATATAATTTTTTATTGATAAATATGAATCATTTGCTTATGGTTCTAATGTTACTTAGTTTATTGTTTTAAGCATTTTAATAATCTTTAATAAAATTATTAAAAATTCGAAATATTTCAGAGAAAAAAACCAATTAAAAGGCTTAAAATAAATGCTTTTTAAATTAAAATTAAAAATTAAGTCATTGTAGTGTTTAATACACATATACATATGATAAATAATGCATCTACATATAATGCATCTACATATATACATGGGTTCCTTGTGTTAAATTGCAAGCCATTCATCATGATTTCTAGTGAGTTTTTTAATGTAAATAATCTATTAAAACTAAGATATTATGTTTATATGATAGTTTATAAAAATAAACTCAAAAATACCAATTATAAAAAGAATTATTAAAAATATAAGTCTATAATCATTAATAAAGCCATAAAGTGACAGGTATTTACATTTCTCTCATACGTCTTCTCATATAATAGAAACACCTTTAATTATCATCAATTATATTAATGAAGAAAATAATATTGGTTACACACACACACATTTAAAACTAGAAAAAGTTGAAAAATTAGATTTTCGGTTTTATGCCCAATTAGATGTTCATTACTTTGTTCAAATATTCGCGATTAAAATTGATATTTATTTTTAATTTTGTGGCTTTTAAAAATGATGGTGAATTAATTGGTGTGAATTGAGAACACGAACAGGGTTATTGAAAATGGATGAAGAAAACGTAGATGTAGACAAGACACACGCACACACGTAATCGACAACACAGGTCACAATCACAGACAAATATAGGACATTGAACAATTACATTTGGCATAAGTAACAATAGAAATTTAAACTCACACATTATATTTGTTTAAATCTTCTTAGTAACAATTATAAAAATTGCAGTATGTTGATTCACAAAATCTCATCAATTTCTTCTAATGATAATAATTTAAAATTAGATTTTATAATTTAGTAATTTAGATTATCACTTATTTCACATTATTTTCTCAAATTTGTTTTAATTTGCTTTTATTTTCTAAATATTCATTCAAATTACGAGAATGGCCCATACTTGATAATTTTCTCATTTCAGTATTTTTTTGCTTAAATGCTTGAAATATTTTGTAAAGTCAAATGTATTAAAATCTAAGTTTTATTAAAATTTCCTTCCTTATTCAAAAATTATTAAATTTAAAAATCTTAAATCATAAAAAAGTCAGTTTAATTCTTAACAACTGAACAATCATTGATTTATTAAATGGATTTTAAGTTACTAAAAGAGTGTTAGAAAGAAAAAATACATATTGCCTCAAAATTAATAAATGAAAATATTGCTTTCAAATTTAAAAAATTTCTAAGAGTAAATTTGAAATAAACAAATATTATATATTTCATACATTAACAAATAATAATGAATATTATAAAGCATCTTTCCTACATGCCAAATATTGGCTTCCTTAAACATCTAAATAAAAATAATTATGCAAATGTTTTAATAACAATTTATATTAAACTAGTTTATTTCATTGAATCATCAGTATTAGAATAACAGAAATTATAACAATAGTTATTTTTTACATATTAAAATTATTATTAATAAATTATAGGCTAACACTAAAATTGTGAAAAAATTTAAGTAATTCAATTTATATTTTTGAGTGGCTAATGGCTTGTGATTTTAAATAAATTTTTAATTAATTTTCTTCATGTAAATTTTATATTTAGTTAACAGAAAAATTCTTTTGAAAGGATCATAGAAAAACAAATATATTAATCAATAATAAAAAGGGATAAATCTTTTGATCTTTTGAAAATATTAATAATTTTTTTGATTAAAAAAATTATTAATTATTTTCTTCTTCAAGATATTATCTTTTACTGTAAATTATTTTGCTTATTTTTGATTCTGTAACACTTTTAATTGTTAGCCAATTTTTATAGAAATGGTTGGAAAATGATTTCTAATTTAACAATTATTAAATAAAAGGAAATGCTTAATAAAACTATAAACAAAATATTCATAAAGGAAGACTTTTTGTAATCTAATGTGTTGAAGTTATACTTGAGCTTTAATTCAATAATCTTAATTGAATACTGCAAATATTTATGATGGAAATTTTGGCAACACTAAAAGGTATTTATAATGCAGATTATTTAATTTTATTCAAAGAGGATTTGACCACAGTATTGCTTTTTTGAATTGGCGCAGAAGAGTATAGTTTTAATCAATTTTAATCTAGAGAAGTTCCGTTTTCATTTTCTTTAACTGCGAATAAATTCACGCATAAGATAATTGCTTAAGAATTTGAAGTGTGTCCCTTTAAGCTTTATTCGTCGTAAACTGCAAAAATAATCACGTATACTTCTTTTTCAGTCTGTACATAATAACATTATTATTAATAAAGATTTTTTAGCATTATTTAACAAAATACAAACTTTAACAAAATCTAATATTTATAAGGCCAACTTAACAAGAATTTACTTATTCATTAAGTTCAATATAGCTGTTAGTCTATATTGAAAGATATGTTGACACACTGAATAGTGAGTTGTAGAAAAGTTCAGATATTCTGATGATATAATTAGAAGCTTACATAATTGTCTATCAGAATTGTTTATCACAATTAAAGAATTATTATATGCAAAGATTTCGGCTTTACCAAAATGTTCAAAAACCATTAATTTATGTACTTAAGTTATTTAAAATAGTATAAAATAATTAATGCAATTATTAAGTATACAAACAAATTATATTATTTTTGTAATTAATGTAAATTTAAAATTAATATTGAAAATGCAATATGTATGAACCAGAAAATAACTTTTAATTATTAAATACATTGGACTTATTTGTATAATTTAATTCCAAGCAAATCAAGAAATAATGTCAATAATATAGTATTCTACTACTACTAGTACTGAATGAAGTTGGCAGGCATATAATCGAGAAAAAGCTTTTCCTTTCACTACGGCAATTGATTTAATTATTTGTTATATCTGAATGGCCAATCCCTTTGATATGTTTCAGTTTTGTAATGGTGAACCGAAACAGATATTTAAGAAATGTGGCCATGATAGTTTATTTTTGTGTTAGAAATTTTCGCTATTATTTAGACTAGTAATGACGTTATGGCCAACCAAAGTTTCTTCCCACCATTTGGTAAAACTTCATATTAAAAGGTCTATAAAAGTCCCTTAGTCTCTGAATTGTAGACAACGAAATGTCCGGGTGGGCACGACCTTTAGTCTTGCCCAAACAGTGAGGATTGCCACTACCTTCAGACTTTTTCAAGCAAGGGAACCCTTTCGTCTCATTGAAGTAAAAATGCTTATCTGATATGACTTGTTTCAGGTTCAGAAAGTCCTGCACCCTTCCCATCTCTCCAGCTGGATCTCGTATGAGATTTTCCCCGCTGATGAATAGTATGCTGTCCAGGCTGAAGTACCTAGTCCACCATTCCAGGAACCGCGCGTACACTCCGATCCGGATGGCACTCCAGGACGTGTCCACCAGGCCGGTGCTGACGTTTAGGAAGGCCATTTCTTCGAAGGAGGGAGTGTCCTTGCGCTTGCTCGTGGATTGGGTGTAGTCAGAAATCGCCCTGGTCACTGGATCACGAACTACAACCAGCAAGCGGACGGACGGTGACATGGCATGGATTCGCGGGGGCACTTCTTTAGTGATGAAGTAGCTGGGAGTCTTTTCCATTGTTATCTGGCCTTCTAGACTGGTCGGCATCTGCTGTCTGAAAAAGAAATGCTTGATTAAGAAAACATTTATCTCCTAATATAATGATAGCTATGAAGTGATATGAAATTTTTAAACATTATTGAATTCTATTTTAAAAGATTCCGAATGATCTATCTCTCTCTCTCTCTATCTATATATATATATATATATATATATATATATATATATATATATATATATATATATATACTTAGAAATTATATAAGCGCAATTTTTTTAAACCTAATGAAGTGTTTGTATCTTCTGTTTGTCTAGTAAATTATAAACAAATCATTCAAAATCAGTGATATTCAGTATAATATTTAATTTTTGAACATAACTAATAATCATTAGATCCTATGAACAAAAAGTTAATCTATATTTCACTTAAAATCACAAGCTATCAAATATGAAATGATACGAACCGAATACTGAAGAATAAAATGAAAGAATGTTTGCTTAATGTGAATATAATTTATATATAAGAAGTAAAAAATACGAAAATTTAAAAAAAAAAATTGTAAATCTATACCTTTTTAGAAAAATAATATTCTTTTTCCTTTAAATATTTTAACAAAAATACATCATTAATTTCTGATCAGAAAATATTAAAAAAAATACACTGGTTCGAAAGGTAATATACAAAGAAACTTCTATTATTCTTTACTGGAAAAAAAACTCTTTCTTCAATGAAAAAAATATTTTCTTATATAAAAAAAAACCATGGAAAAAACCATAATTATTATTTAGATATGACAAGCCATCAATCATTACAATGATGAAATAATCAATGACTGGCAATTCTTGATCCTCTGTCTCCTGTTGTAAAAATAAAAAGATATTGCCTTAATGTAATCTGAAAGCTTTTATTCAAGAGACAAGGAAATAGCAAATGATTTAAATAATTATCTAGGGAAAAAAAATGTCGAATCCGCAAATTAAAATATTTGATGAATTTTCATCTGAAGTTGAGAAAAATCAAAAATAATGATCGATCATTTTTTTTTATATATTTACTCATTTGATTCAAAGAGACAATTTTAAGCAATTTTGTAAATTATCACTTATTAGGGTCTTACGGTTTTTATTTATACTTGTTATTTCAATTAATTAAGTACTAGTTATTTCAATTCATACAAACAGATAAAATAAACATATTAATATATCAATGAAAATGTAGCTATTTTATATTTGCATTGTTTTGAAAGCATTTAATATATTTTAACAACTGATATGTTTTAGTAAAGTAATATAATTTCAAATAAACTTATTATATAAAACACTAAGAAAAAAGATAATGTTCTGAATCGGAAACAATAACATGAAAATTTTGGAGCGACATTTTATATCTAATAATAAATTGACCAGGTTTTTTGTTGGATTATTAATTTTCATTATTATTTATAAAATAGAGCTTAAGTAAAAACATTGATAGCTTTCATTTTAATAAACACTTTGCAACGTTAACATTTTATTATGCAACTAAATATTTTTTTTCAGTTTTCCAAATTAAAATAGATAATCTTTTAATAACCTTTCATTCAATAATTACTCTTTCTGATATGAAACAAATATACGAAAGGATTAAAAATCAATGAAAAATCAAATTTATTTTTGATGTTAGAAATTGCAGTTACAAAATATGGTTTGATTCACTTTGTAAAGCAAATATGCAGAAAAACTGGTATAGTGTTTTTAACTTTCCACACAGAATTTTGAAAAGCTTTCCTATTTCGTCTAAAACATTTTGATAAGGGTGTAATTCATGGCAAGTGCCCTAAAAATACTATAGTTTATCATGACAAGGTAAATTTTTAAGATTTGGGGACTTAAGAAGCCCTATTGAATTATTTTTGCAATTACAACCGAATAGAGAGAAAATGTTTTTGAATTTGACGGCAAGTACATCTACTAATCTCTTCAGTATTAGTAGATGTACTTAAAATTTCTAAAACGTTTTTTCAGAATATATGGCTGATATGGAGCAAGTATGTGATTCTAACAAATACATAATTTTAATAAGTATTATTGTGATGCTACGAGTTTTGATAGATTATTTAGAATAATTATACGCTAGCTCATGTGAATTAAAATATAAAATGTTTGCGAAAAAAATTACTCAGAAATTTTTAAATTGTAATTAAGTATCTTTCAGATAGAGCCTGATAATCTTATTTGATAATGTTTAAAATGTGTGATGCTTTCAATGAAAATACTTTCATTTTATCGATATAAAGTGTAAGTTTATAATTATCTACGTAACTTATATATATCATGAAAACATGTATGTGGAAAAGCTCAAGAAAATAAATATAACAGCTGTGTAAATGTCGAACATTGGAAAGTATTGCATTGTTAAAATTTCTTAATTATCTGATTCTTGTTATGTAAACTCTTTTTTACACCAATATTTAACTATAAATATATTCGTAAGTGATAGCTTTTTCTTTTACTCAGAATAAGTAATCCTATTTAAAATAGGAAAATAATTTCAGTAAAAGGCTTAATTTATTAAGTCAAATTTAAATAAAAATCAAAATTCTCTATATTTCTAAATTCAAGATCTATTCAACAAATCATTATTTAACATTTCAGATATTTATATGCTGAATAAATTCACCGAAATAATTACATAGTCTTTCATAGTAATCTAGGTTGTGAATATTATTATCTTATAATTCAGTTCTTTTATTCAAATTTAATTTTTCTCGTTTTTATATGACACACATGTTTTTTTTATAAACAGAAAATAAAAATTCTGGAAGAAATTAAAGCATGCTATATAATAATCTTATAATATAGCATATTTTTTATAAGAAATATTTAAATTTTATGATATGATATAAGCTTTTTATTTGAATTAGGTTTTCACGTTAAATTTTAGTTACCAATAAAATTAATTTATGTTAACAATTAATATATAAATACTCATAATAATTTGATCTTATTCTACAATAACAACCGATTAAAAAGCAAAGTCCTTGTCACTTCAACTTAAACAAATTTAAACTTTACTGCATTAGTTAAAAACTATTTTTTGAAAAAGCAGTAACATTGGTATTCTAACAAACAATTATATATGCGATGTTGTTTGTGATAACTATTTAAGTAATTTATTTAAAACTTATTCGTTGCTTTGAGACGTAATTATACAATTTTATTTATTTATACTGCTCAAACTTTTATTAGCCTCTGAAAAATGATGAAATTTATAGTTAATGAAGTTTTAAGCTATGAATTTTGAAAAGTTTAAAGTGAAACCTTAAAATCTGAGTGAATGAAACTTTTCTTTAATCTATTTTGAATTTGCTCAAAAACTTTGATTGACATACGAATTTTATTTCTTTGATAAATTTTTAAGCATCTGTAGTTTTTTAATGTTTAACGTAAAGGAATTATAATAGGCTATAGAAAAAGATTTTATCAAGGGCTTGACGAACATGCCACTGTCTTTCAGGCGGAGGTTCTTGCTATCACCAACTGTCTGCAGATAAATTTAAAGAAGGGCTACCAAGGTAAGCGTATTCTTATTTTCAGCGACAGTCAAGCTGCATTGATGGCTCTCCACTCATTCCAAGTCAAATCAAAAATTGTAATGGAATGTAAAAATCTCCTTAAGGAACTGGCAAATGGGAATAAAATTATTCTTATTTGGGTGCCAGGGCATATAGGAATAGAAGGTAATGAAAGAGCTGATGAACTTGCAAAACAGGGATCCTCTTTCAATCCAATAGGAATGGAACCTTTTTGTGGGATCAACATGAAGACTACAAGGAATGCCATTCAAAAATGAGAAAAACAGGAGATGTACAAAGTTTGGCGTGACTCTCATGGACAGAAACATGCAAAAAGTATGATTTTCAACTCATCTGAGAAAATTGCATCTGAAAATCTTAGACTCCCAAGATTGAAGACTCAAGCAATTGCAGGCTTCATTACTGGGCACTATCATTTCAGGAAACACCTTCATACAATGGGACTTTTTAAGCAGGAACCAATTTGTAGGAAATGCCACGCAGGGGTTGAATCAGCTCATCAAATCCTATATGAGTGTGATGCTCTTACCCTTTCAAGATTCACTACTCTAGGTAATCCATATCCTAAAGAGTTACACCTAAACTCCATTGAGGGCCAATCAAACTTTATAAACAAAGTAGGTGACCCAAGACAATGGAACTAGGAAAAAATTGGGCTTGGAGCATGGTACAAAATGCAACAATGCAGAGGTGCCACATATCTGACAAGCTCAAGAAGAAGAAGAAAATAATTATAATTATTTAAATAAAATAATATATAGGACATTTTTAAGTGTCTCGTTTAAGAAATTTTCTCTCAAAATTAGTGCTAAATATGGGATGATAGGAAACAAAGAGAGTCCGTGCGAGTACGTAGAAATTTAAATACATACATATATATATAAATATATATTGCAAAAGTTAAATTTAAAAATTTTAATGAAGAATTTTTGAAACCTTATGTATTAAATGTTAACAGTAGCATGCAAAACTTGTTAAAATCTAAAAATGCGTATTTATTAAGTACATTTATTGCATTCCTCGTACATTTAATTTAATTTAAATAAAATGAATGTTGCGTAATAAGAGTATCACTTCAAGAAAGTTTATTCTACTTTTAATGAGGAACTAAGAAACCCGAGTTAAGGGAAATGTTCAAAATTTTATTTCTGTGAACTGATATTTTTTAACATTTAAGTAACTCAAAACACACTTATGCTTTTAAAACTGATATTATTAAATTTGATGTATTTTTCAATAGAAAATATTCACTTATAATTTCATAGTTTTTTTAAATTTTAAATTGAAAAAAGTGCAAATTTAGAAATCTTCGCTAAAACGGAATAAAAATTTAAAATGTATCATCAATAAGACTACTGTTTTTTTCTACACAATTTCTATAGGAAAAAATATCGCTTGAAAAAATTTTTACATTCTTGCTTTTCCACATAAAATAGAAAAGCATGAAAGGAAATTCTAAAAGAAAAAAACAATGAAAGCCGGTGAAAAAAATGAAAACAAAAAAAAAATTCTCGAGAAAGACGTAGAACACACTTTCACAAGCATATCGAGATGACCCTTGAAAAATCTACTTTCCACATGAATGATGGTAATTTCGAAAAGCAGAGAGAGAGAATATTTCCAAACGTCATTTTTCAGACCACAAAGTTATGGAAAATAGTTGCTTGCACCTTTTACTCCGTTCACTTCTGGTTTCTCTTTTCGCCGAAACCAAGTTGAGTTGTAGCTTATCTGATCAGAAAATGGAATGAAATATGTTTGACGGGAGGAACAAAAGGAGGATTGTAAGCATCTGCTGAAGGAAAATGCATTGGGTAGAGTGGTTGGAGCGTGGAATTTTACATTAACCACATACGCAGTAATACAAAAGCCATATCAAGAATTGTTTCCATCTTTAAATTCCCTGTTGGAATGTTCCATAATGGACATGAATTAATAACTTGGAAATAATATAGCTGTAAAATAATGCAAAATATTCATAACTTAGATAAAAGTAATTTTTTTCACTTGGGTAAATTTGCTCAAATTTATTCCTATATATTCTCATTACGACATATAATCTTTTAAATTATAACGAGTACAAAATATTAGATTACACCTTAAAGAATATTCTAGAATATTGTGCTATATTATTTACTATTTTTCATTGTTAACTGATACATTTGGGGAATAATTTATCCAAAAAGATTGGAATTTTTTTTTTCTGTATGAAAATTAATTTGGTTAGTATAAAATACAAATGATAAATATTTCGTTTCAGTTTCGTTTGTTTGATTATCCTATATATATATATATAAATATATATATATATATATATATATATATATATATATATATATATATATATATATATATATAT
>JAPDSC010051868.1:520688-542361 GCA_026290005.1 Latrodectus geometricus | reverse complement strand
TATATATATATATATATATATATATATATATATATATATATATATATTTATTGAAAACTTTCATGAACATTAAATTATAAGAATAAATAACTTATATAACTGATCCTTTTTAAAAATATATCACACTTTTATTACAGTCACTGAGTAATTTGTTTAGAAATTAGTTAATATGATAATCTTAAAGCTTCTTATCATAATGCAATTAGAATTCTTTGAATTTTCTGATCATTAAAACTTTGAAGTATACATATTATATATATGAACTTATCTTTTGTTCAAATGTAAAATATTGATTTAAAATGGTAGATGATAATTTTGCTAGCTTTAAACATGAAACATTTGATATTTCGGAAAAAATTTACTTTTATCTCAAATAATTAATAATTTGTATATTTGAATCAATCCATTTATTTAGGTAAAGTAACACATTTATTCTGTTAGTTTAATTAAATTACTGAATGACTAATTGAAATATTAAAAAATAAAATTAATTTTGCAAGCATATGTTTGAAACACAATGATATGTACTATCATAAATTTATTTCTTTAGAAAATCAAACTTATAAATAGATTTGCTCAAAATTTTAGAAGAAAAATATTCTAATGCTAGGCAAGCACACTGAAAGTTAAAACAAATGTATTTAAGTTGTCTGAGCTACAAATTCATAGATAAAAAATCTCGAGTTTAACAGCTTATAAGTTTCACCGCTGAGAAAATAAATTGAAAAAATTTCAGAAGTAAACGATGCGTTGCTTATAAAATTGCTTTTAATCAAAGATACATCCTAAAACTTATGAACTTTAAAGCAAGAAAAAAGCACTCTTAATTAAAAGCAACTAGCTGAACACACACACAGATCTCATTTTCTCATCATAAGCTTTCATGATCAATGGATGATTTCTTTTTTCACCGTAGTTCAATTAGGCTAAATTAATATTCGCACTTTTGCTGCTAATTTACCCCGAACGGTAGTCAATTAAAGTGTCAGATCTCTCTTCAAGATAGATTTTTCACTGGATGCATGGGGGAAAAAATCTCTCTGGAAACAATTTAATTCCCCATTCCTTTTCGTGAAGGAAGTAATTAGCATTAGATCGCTAATCGAATTTGACAAACGATGGGACTTAAAAATCCCTATTTTTCATTGTCTTAATCGCTCTCGCAAAGCTAAATTTAAAGAGCCTCTGCGTTGGAACAATTAGTTGTGCATCGCGTACGCGCGGACTTCTAAATCCCTACGTATGCATCAAATGAAAACACTAGCACATCGATTTCAAGTCATTATTATGCGTCAGCTGGCGTATACTTAATCACCTCGTATGCGATACGATGGAATAGGGAAAAACCTAAATCTATCGATTTGTCAATTGTATCGATAGCAAATAGTTTTATGAGCTTTTCCCAAAAGGCAACGTAAAAGAATTTATTGGCCGTGAGAGTTGTTTGTGAAATTCATGATAAATGTTTTAGGGAATTAGAGTATAACCTTTTACTCAGCAATAAAAATATTGAAAATAAATGTAGTGAAATCTTGCTGAGTAAATAAAAGTACTAATACTTTTGTAAATAAAAAATATTCCTTTCAATATCTATTTTTCAATCAGTCATTTAGATCTTGAAAATTATTTGATGATATTTTTCTAAATTCATTGAAATAAAATAATTTATAATAAATTTTAGATTAGGTTAAGTTATTGTCAAACTACCCTAGTTACTCATTTTACTGGCTGAAACCGCTAAGAACAGAAAACATCTTGAATTTGAGCCACAGTCAAATGACGAAATTAACAGCTCTGTTAGAATCTTATCATAACAATATAGTTGTGATAGTACATAAGAAGTACCGCTAAGAATTGCGGAACTTTTAACGTGTATATGCCTCTTAACTCTACAATCTGCAACTGAGACAGGTATCAAACCAAAACTAAATAAGCAAAGCACAGAATAATGACTTTGCTCATTCAGTACCTTGGACTTTTTTTATTGTTTGGAATCAATAGTTATGAATCTTGAATTTACTTAGGAAAATAAACAATCGGTTCAATCCAAAATCAGAAATACGAACTTATTTGAATGATAAATATTACAATATACAAACATACGCTTAATTTTTATACGCGAGAACTCTTCAACCGTTATATTCTCGTGATTAAAACGAATTAAAGTCAATAATGGATGAAATTAAATCTTCAAATACACCGAATCTGACAAATAGTTAATGAATAAATACCTCAGTGCTTAAATATATTCCGTCAGTTGTAAACATATTAACAAGATATTCAGCAAACGTACCAAATTTTAGATCTTAACGTTCATAGACTGACAAGCTAAAATTGTCAATCTATTAACATGCTATAATTGTTATAATATACAGTGCATGAGTAATCTGGGTGATATTTAACAGTAAGTACATGCGACAGCCATTATTGTAGCTAACATTTCCTGCTATAGAGGTTGCAATCTCAATATATATTCGAGAAAATAGAAATGAGATTGTCATATACCTGACAAAGTAGCACGCGAAGATAAAACTTTAGATCAAACTTTACTTATAATTAAACTATCTTAAATTAAAGTGAAATTTAAATACTTTAAAAACTGTAAACCAAGGTTAGAATTTTATTTAAATATTATATGTCAAAAGTATTTTATATTGTATAATTTTAGCTCAAAATAAAATTTGATTAATATAAAAATTCTAACAGTAGGAAAATATTTTCAAAATTGAGATGTACATTTTTTTTATATTTTTATGTCAAATATATTTTGCATTATTCAAATATAATTTAAAATTGTAATTTTAAATAATAAAAAAATTATAGTTGGAAAGAAACATTCCTCTTTCAAACCTGCAAAGTATATATCTTTTGATAAATCTAATTGATATATCTTGATTTGAAATCATTCCATCAACTAATGTGCTTACCACATTATAATATATATATATATATATATATATATCGTTTCCAAATTGAATTAATATACTCTTTTATAACTAAAAATTTTATTTTGTATCGTTGGTATTTCAAAAGTATCAACATATACAAAATGAAATTTATAGTTGTAAAATATATATTTTTTCAATATAGAAATGCTCTGAAGGACATATAGATTTATTTTAAAATTTTTTTAATGCATGGAAGAATGAATAAAGATTTAAGAAAATAGAGTGATGTAAAACTACTTTTAAGTTATGAATTTGTAAAATTAAAATGCAAATTTCAGACAGTTATGTTTAACGTAATTTAATAATATTAAAATGATCTATTATTGTATATTTTAAAATACCGCCACCTAAGAATTTTTATATGTGTAAAGCATTTGAAGAGAAATTAAACATTGAAATTAGTGCTAACATTTTAAATTGGAAATATTTTATTGATTCTGTAATAACTCAAATTTCAAGTATGTCGAACGACATTAGAGTAGGAAAAAAGTGTCACTTAAAAAAACTATTTAAGTTAACTGAATATGAAATATTTTTTGTTTTAAAGGATGGGTCATATAATAAATGCTATATATTGAAATAATAAAAGATTATTTTAACAACTAGGGTTTCTGGAATACAATTTAAATTAACAGTTATAAAACATTTTCATGATACATTTAAGCTCAATAAGCAGCCATTTAGTTTGCACCCTGGTCTTTGGACCAATAGTTCGTAAGTTCGAGGTGCATTGCAGTGGTTTGAATGAGCTACAAACTGAAGAGGTTTTTTACTATACCTTACTGTGTCAATTCAAACCATGCAGCACTTATAGTTTAAAAGTAGTTTACATTTAATATAAATTGTCTTTAAAAATTATTTAAGTTAAAATATCAAAAAGAAAAACATTACTGTTCAGAGATCTATGATTACAAGATTTGAAGAATCTAATTTGATCCTATATTTTGATCAAAACTTGTATATAACAATTGAAAGTTTAAAATAATATATGTTACTTAATAAACATGTAGCATCAAAACTGTTGATATGTAACATATCAATTTTTTTTTTGTTTGTTCATAAAGAAAACAAATTCATGCAAAACATGTAGTGATCTCGTGCACTTTTTAGAATATTAATTTTTGAGATATATGCGCGTGATTTAAAATTAAACAATATAATCACAAATTGTTTGGAGAAGTTTTGATGGATATGAACTGCTCTGGAAAACAATCTATCCTTATTTTAAAAAAGCTTTATTCAACAAAAACATGTTGATAATCATAGAAAATAGCTATACTTCTAGTAGAAAAGATAATAGAAGTATTCTCTTTTCAGTATTCTTCCGTTTATCTATATGCAGTTTTGTTTACATAGCTTTATATATACAGTTACTTTTACTAGCGTTAAATAAATAATTGTTAGCGGTACTTCAGAAAATTCAGTCAATTTATGAACCTACCATATTCATAAAAATAATTTAAATGAAATTCAAACTCTGTTAAATAATTATTGAGGGAAGTTGCAGCTGGAAATCAAGAACAAAAATTTCAAAGTAAAATTAGGTGCAACAACTAGATATGAATCTCAGACCAAAAGGAAATTAACCATCATAATTGCTATATAAAAGACATTAATACATTTAAATGGTAAGCATTTAAAATTCAACGATCCAAGAACTCACGTGAATTAGATTCAAACCTTATAGATTGAATGGTCAATACAAGTTAAAACTAGATATACATACATACACAATATGCTAATTCAAACATGCTTAATTAGACATCAAATATTGATTTTTGTTAAGAACTATAATGAAATTTAGTCTGTTCTTGAGTTTTTCAATTTCATTGAAGCGAGAATTAATATCACCGATGCTTAAACTGTATAAAATGAATGTCAGTACAAAGTTATTTAATCGAGAACAATATATACAAAGTTAAATTCAGCATAAAACTGGGAATACCTTGTTAAGTTAATTAATAAGCACATGCTCAGATCTTTTTCTATTAGCTTGATCAAAATGGAATGTCAAATTTTCTTACATGTGAACATATGTCTTCTTGTTTTTATCATGGTTTTGTTTTTGACATAACCTTGTTCGTTATCGTAATTTGCAATGTCAGAATCTCGAATTAATGAAAGAGCCTTCTTTAAAGTTATTTGTATTTGTTTTGTATCTTTAAAGGATATTAATTCAAGGGATATTAGTTGAATATTTTTTATATGAGTACAAAATTAGCAATTATTCTGTAAAACTTGCATGCAATATAAACCAGAAGAATATTGTTAAAGACAGAAAAAAACATTGGTTTAAAAAATTTCAGTGTGACTTTTCCCTATAAAATGAACTATCCGGAAAGTCCAAAACATTAATGAAAAAAGATGCTCTTAGAGCGTTAGAGTAAATAAAATCCTATAATAGCTAAAATGGAGTTTGCTATTATCCTTAAAGTTGAACATGAAATAATTTGAAACACTTTTCCAAAAATGGTAAATATTGAACAGCGAGTACACCTCAGTTTAGAGGTATTCACAGAAGCAATTCTTAGCTCATTCTTTCAAACTGGTGAAATAACTACAGTTGAAAAATAACTGTTATTAAATGGAGGAAATGTGCAAGAAAAATTTAAAATTACAACCATTACTTATTAATCATCACATCCCAAAAATATTCCCAGACAGGCATTAGCATTTCATAGACTGCGCAAAATGATTGCGAAATAAAATGAATTAAAATATGAAATTTTGCAATTCCCAGCTTACTCATTAGATCTTTCGCAAACTTTCTTACCTTTTTTAAGCATTTAGAGTAGTTTTTATGGACTAAGAAGCATGGAAATGAAAACAGTAGAATTTCTGTAAGATAGGTATCCATATGTTATAATTCAGTTGTAAAAGTGTAATGAAGTAAATACAATTATACTTTGCTTAAATTAACAGCTTTTGAATAAAGATATGAGGCAGGAAAAAAGTATAATCGCACCAACTACTAAAGGAACATAATAATGTGATTTTTTCACACTTTCGCAAAAGTTTGAATGAGATTATATCTTTTATTGATTAAGGAATTTTAAAATTAAGTTATATTATCAACTAAGCATAATTGAATATGTTTTTGTTAATAATAACAAAAATTAAACTGTACATTTAAGTATTTGGGGATTTGTTTGCCTTTACCAAATAGCATTAATTTGGATTTGAGTGATTAGTACTAAGAAAACATTTTTGCTTCAAAGAATTTTCTTTTTAAATATTGATTGATACTCAGTTAAAAAACTAAAATAATTTACTTTTAATTTGGGAAAATACTTCGAATAGAAAGATAAAGTAAATAAATATAAAAAGAGTTTCTTAAAAATCAAGTTTATTTTCGTTATGTTCATGTTTTTATAATTATTATTTATGAAGTTTTTGACAGCTAGGGAATTAAAAAATCAAATACCCAGAAGGAAAACATAAATATTAAAAAGTTTCTCTGAAAATAAATAATGCATAAAGTACAAACTTATATCTTACTTCCGGACATAATTCATGCGTCGTTCAATTACCTTTATACGAAATGAAATGAAAAAATATAATAATCATTCATTGAATGCATAACGAAAAAGTAAAAAAAAAAAAATAGTCCCGCAATCCGAACCAAACTTTGAGAGACCATTAGTTCCAAATTAAATTTTTCAGTAACAGAAGCTCGAGAACGAAAAAAAATGATAATAATACATCTCAACTCTCATCGAATAAACATTTTTTAACCCTTCGTAACCAAAATTTTCTTTTATTCTTTTCATCCATGCGACTGGAAAAGTAGAATTTAAAACCCTTTTAGACGACAGGGGGAGGGGGGAGAAAATAATAAAACAAACAAAAAAAGAGATATTCAAATCGATACTGATGACCAATAAAAAAAGTAGGAATAAAAATTCAAATAGAAACGTTCGAAACACGTGAGTATCGAATGGGAGGTACGACGAAACTAGCGGGGAAGAAAAATTCGAAATGAAAATAAGAAAGAATAAAAAAAACTAAAATAAAATTCGATTTTCTTGCCAAAAGGAAAGAACCTAAGTTAGTAGCATCGATTTTCAGTAGGTGGCAATCACGAAGTCTAGGGTTGCTAAAGCCCCCAAAAGGAAAAATGTGTAAAATTTGCCTTTTTTTCCATCCTAGGGTGGTGGAGATTTTAGGAAAAATCCAATAAAGTTAGTGGCTACGAGAATTTTTCAACAATGTGAGTTTGTGGCATCCGATAAATTAGAGACCCAACGGAAAAGATGCGGCATTCCATACTTAATCATTTTTCTAAAGTCTGCCGAAATATTTTATTAGATATTGAATGCTACGGAAGGAAACAAAAATTCCACATTATTAAGCCTTTAAGTATAAAGAAAGAATGAAAATAAACTATTATCGGTTTTCTTTTTAATTGTATTGTTTCTGGAGGCTTCTTTCTTTGCGATTTGTCAACCCCATACGGGATAGAAGAATAAAGAACTTTTGTGTAATGATGGTTACAGTTACTACTTTAATTAAGCCCTTTATTTGAAAGTATTAAAGTCAATAAGTTTTGAATTATTATGTTTGTATACTTTTTAAAGTGCCGTGTTTTTAAATATAAGTGCAATATATTATCTTTTCTCAAATTAATAACATTAAATCATATGAACAATAAAAATTTAGTGTGCTGTATAATAACGTAAGAAATATTATCTTATGAGTTATGCTTGAAATTCTTATTATTTTCAAGTATAACCACAGTGGTTTATATTGCAATTTTTATTATATTGCTTCTAACAAAAATTTCTTTGAAATTTGTCAGTTTCCCACAGGCTTGAAGAAAAATAACTCCACGAACTACTTCAGTAATATAATAAACACCTGATTATGTTACGAATTGTTAACCACATTTAAAAGAAAAACCAGTTGTTGATATTGAAAACGCCATTTCTCGTTTATAGATTCTAATAGAATATCACATTAAATCTTTAATACAATCCCTTTCATTTTTACCATGAAATTAATATCTGATTTTTTGTTGAATATTTCAATCATCATACAATCATACTTACTAGCTCACAACGATCACTAATTTCATTGAGTAAGAACACAGTTTGAAAAAGTGACTCATGTAGTTTACTTCAAATTATAAATACTACATGAAAAATGTCTTAAGACTTATTGTAACTTTCTCTCGAATTCTTGTATTTTCATATTTCCAAATATTCCTATCAAACACTTTTAGGTTTTTATTGGGTAGTGAAACAGTTGGATGTTTTTCATTTTAAAAGAAACTATAACATAGATCTTAATAACATTTATTCGAATGTTGGACATGTAATTCTCTCGAAGTTTATTAACCAAAATATATTATATCATGACAGAGATATGATATAATATGTAACGTATGATTTTCTACATCATTATTAAGTTTTCCAAATAATTCATACATAATAGGTTAAAATATATAAGATAGTTATCCAAATATTTACAAATGAAATAACTTCATGATCAAGAAATAAATCTTAAAAGGGCATTTTGACTAAAAATTTAGATAATGTAAAGATATTAAAAACATTTCATGTGATATATATTCGTGATATATATTTCATGATTCGTAAAACTACGTTTATTATATACATATTTTATTCTGATTAAACTAAATTCTTTTTATACTAAATTAGAGCACTAAAATTGGTTAGTGTTTACCCTTTTTATTTCATCAATAAAATTAAATCATTTGTTTACTCCTAAAACTAAAATAACTCTTCAATAATGGCATTTGTTTTTGAAAATGCTTTATTTAACGAATGGTAATTTTTAAACAGATCACTTCTCAAACATTACCTCCAGATTTATGAGTGTTAATTTTTTTTAACTTATATTTATTAATATATATATATATATATATATATATATATATATATATACAGCAATTTTACTTTATTTGTATTGAGATTATTTTTTCGTCTATTCAATAATAAAATTTAAAGATTCTTTACCTTTTTTTATCATAGAATTTCATATTCACAATTGAATCTTGAAATAGTTTTCCGAAAACATTGTTTCTTGAAACAGCTCCGAAAATAGTTTTTGAAAAGTTTCAAGATCAGTGATATACATTATATAATTTGTGTATATTTTCTGAAAGTTCAGAAATGTATAATGAATGGAGCATTTTTTTTTATTTATAAGATATAATTCTAATTACTCCATGAGATAATCCTAAAGTCATGCCAGTATCTTTTTAGTGTTCATTCTATAATATTATTCTACATTTTAAAAAAAAAACTGCTCACAATCTTAAGAGATACGCCATGAACTTTTTAACAATATTTTGTTAAGCTAAAATAATTATAATTTAAGTACTTTGAAAGGGAAACGGAGTATGTATAATTCTGATTACGTTCAAATATAAAATTTCATTAAAATTGTTACATAAGAAAGAAAGGCAAATAACAAAATGCTGTTTATTAAGTAAATATATAATACTCTAACTACAGGCAACAGAATTTTCTGAAAATTAAAAATCATGTATGTTAAAGAATCAATCTTCAGAACAGTTATCTGTGGCAGAAATAACAACACTCATGTGTCAATTTATTGAAACAAGAATCTTTTTAGATGATACGTTTAGATTTTTATGGAACTCCAATAAAAGACCATAACTCAGAATTCATAATGATTATGGTTTCCCATAGTCATTATGATTTGCGAACCAATTGTATCGAACTAGTTGGTTAGTAATTTTTGAAGAGATATTTTTAAATGTTGAGAGATTTAAAAAGAGAGCTGTTCATGGCAGCAGTAGAAAGTTTTCTGTATTATCCGGACAATGTTAAGAACATGCAATCATACGTTATATTAATAAAAATAGTATTTCTAAAGGCTCGAACAGAGGATTGACCAAAGATTTTTAATGCAACCAAAATAATAATGGCTACCCCCTTTTAAAATATTGTGAATGAAAAAAATGACTGAAGGTTTATCCAAATATCACCAAAATCATCACTCATAGAGATGGGTCAACACAATTCCAAATAAATTTTGGTAAACTGTGCTCTCTCCAATGCTCTTAACCTTAGATGTGACAGTTACTAGTGTTATAAACAGAACTAGGATTCATTTGAAAACGATGAAGCAACCAAGATTAAAGAGTTGAAAGCGCTTCGGTCTGTGACATTGGATCTAGGTAGTCGAAGACACAGCCACAGATCCGATAGTACTTGACATTGCAAACGACATCAAATTGTTCGTGAAAGCATTTATTGTCATGCAATAAGTCATTTTCTAGACACAAAAGTTCCTGACATGGTTGTTCGAGACATAAATAAAACATTCTGTTTTTTCAGTTTTTAGGAATTGCTGAATATAGAGTGGTTTTCTATTTAACAAACCAAAATGAGTCGATTCATAATCTTTATACGGTGACATGCGGTGTTGTGATGAAATAAACCTGGATTTCAACTGGTAATAAGTTCTCGTTTATTAAAGTAAGAAATGTATTGGTAAGCAATTTTTTTCACCTAAACAGCTCTAAGATCCACTCGTAGAATCAAAACTCCGTAATGCAAACTCTGTCTTCCAGGCAGAGGTCATAGCCATCAAAGAATCTGTCAACTTTGCCAAAGGACAAAAAATTCGTGTAACTATTTGGTCAATTAGCCAAGTAGCCTTTAAATCTATCTGCAATCCAACAACAACAAGTCCTATAGTTTGCTTCATCCAAGCTGAATTGACCAACTTCTTTTTCATCCAGTTAAAATGGATTAAAGCCCATGCTGGCACAGAAGGGAAAGAGGAAGCTGATAAAGAAGAGAAGAGTGCAGCCTCCTCCACGCTCCAGCCTCTAATCGTTCCCCTCCCACGCTGTCATCTCAAACAAGAATGCCGGGAATGGATATTTGAGAACTGGCAACAAAGCTGGACGGATTCCACGACAGGACGCTTGATTCATGAGGTGGAACCCTCTGTCTCAATGAAGCCATTAAACTGGATAAGAAATTAAATTCTTTTTATGTCTGGTCAAGACCCATTTCCAACATACTTCCACCCATTTAATCTGTCAGTCTCATCTAACTGTACTTGTGGAGATATTGGTCATCCTCTCCATTACATCACGGCTTGCCCATTAACTGCCTCCTGGCCCCTGTCATGCCCAGCACCCAGATGGTTAGTGACCTGGAAGAAAGCAATCATCAACAACAAGATTTTCAGGAAAAAGTTGTGGACTTCCTAATCACTCAAGAAGGACTTTTTACTTGGTTCCATGACGATGCCAGCTAGTAACGACTCCTCTAACCCTATGTCATATCTAACTTTTTGCCTCACCTATTTACACAAAATTCTGCTCTTTAGTTCGTAAAGATCTTTCAACTCCCCTACCTATTTTGTTTTGCTTCTATCAACATTTGTTTTATGTAATTCAGCAATTACAATTTTTCATGTTTTTTAATTTTACTATTATATTGTTCTGTTACTCCATAATTATTAAACATACTTGTATATATCCCTTATTATTTGTAATGTTTTGTTAATTTTATTTAAATTATCCATAACGGAGTCTATGCTTTAGAGCACGAGGTAGCAAAAAAGGGGTCCTTCCTGCAGCTGCCCTTTTTTTCTCTCCAGCAGCTTCCATTATTCTAGTATAGCTCTTCTGAGCTTGGTACAGGGAAGCTCTCTGGAGTAAATGTAAACTGCTTGCACAAACGAACTCAACAATTTTTCTGGCAGCAATATTCAAAGCAAATTGTGTATGAGAAAACTTCTGTACAATATCTTCATTTAAACATATTGTAAGAATATTACCATTACACTATTTTGTATGCATTAAAAAAGTAATCATTTGCATATTGCATTATTTAATTTCAGTGGTGTAAATTTCTCATAGGCAGCATGTTGCTTTCTTGGTATAACAATTTTTAGTAAACTGTGTATGAAAACATAGAAGTTCAAATGAAATTGTCTCATTTTTAGATAAGCCACTAATCATTTGTAAAAGTATTAATTTTGGAACAAATTAATGTTCCCCCTTTTAAAAGATAATCCTTAAAATATATTGTGCACAATTTTTTTCCAATAAATAAGAATTTTTTTATTTTATTATTGTTTTTAGTTTAAAAAAATTCACTAAATTGTTTTTATTAAGAATAATTATTTACAAAAAAACACAATTTTTTAAAAAATATTATTAAATATTTGAGACTTGTTTTAGTATATTTGAATTCTACAATAAAAAGGACCAGTCAAATGAAATTTGTTTTGTGTGACATTGCATTACATTTGTGCTTTCGAAATGATAAAAACACAAAAAAAAGCTAAAGTAAGAACAATTTTTATACAACTTGTTCATAATGTTCATGGATTTTACTTATTACATAACATAAGAAATCCACACCAGATTTTAAAATACATATTTTAATAAGTTTTCTGAATAAAAGAGAAATGCAATATTTATATAACACATTTTTTTACACACTACAGAAATATAAATTTCAATTTAAACTGCTTTAAATGCTCTCTGAGATAAATTTCCGATTATTTTGTGAACTTACTTTTAATAGCATAAATATTGTACACAGGAATTAATGACATATATTTGTTAAAACTTAGGAATTACTTAAAGATATTTTTTGTTACATAGAAGATTTTTGCTTTAAAAATTTTTAAATGATACATATATGGTAATTTACAGATGACCAAAATTTTCATGGTTATTAGAAGTAAACATTTTGTTATAGAAGAAAAGCAAATAGGCTGGTACAAATACATAATCTCTGAAAAAATTTTCTTGTGTTTTAGGTATAAAATTAAAAAAGTTTAAATAATGTTAATTTGTTAAAAAAAAAAAGTGGCCTATCTCATTCTTGAAAGAGTAGGAAACAATTCCCAATATTTGCTTAGAAAGAAGTTCAAAGTAAAATAAATTATAGATTTTTAACACTAGCCTTGACAGCAAAGTATCAATTTATCAAGAATATATTTAGAAATGACGGGAGAAGAAAAACTCAATTAATTTTAAAAATTATTTAATATTTTAATAATCAAAATTTTGACTAAATTCAGGGATTGTTATTTGATCAGCCTATTAGATAACTTCTTAAAATCGAAAGATAGAGATTTTAATTCCTACTTCAAATGGTCAATGCTTTTATGTTAATGTAAACGACAGACAAACATTGGTCTCATTCTAGTCCCTTTAATTGCTAAATTACTAGCAGCAATTGAGGGAGCTAAAATTAGAAAGTTACTGCCTAAGAAACGATTCTGAAATTTGATTGTTGTTCAATATAACACGACACAGTTTTCGGCCTTTCTATTGCAATAATGAATTGTATAACTAAAATACTCAACAAATACATAAATACAAGCAAATACCGTTCCTCACACAATATTTAATAAAGTTTAAATAGAATATTTATTTTACGGCAAGATGTAATAACATTGAACTACATTCAAAGTTCCTGAACCCTACTTAGATTATAACGCGCTTCTCAAACCATGTCAGAATATCAAGAAGGAAGGATCAAATCGAAATTAATCTGTATTCAAATTATACTATCAATTCGTAATGAACTAAAGATTTTTAAATATTTAACTTTGAACTTTTAGTTATATATGAGAAAATTGTTTGAGATGTAATAGCCTAACTAAAACAAATCTTTGATCTGTTGTAATTTAAGCAGCAAAAAAATTTTGATGATTAGAATCAGTATCATAATCTGATCACAATAAAGATCTTTATTTTGTCAAAAGTAAAACAACCGATTATTATAATAGTTTTTATGACAATTTTATATGATCATTTGAATATAAAGCTTCCTTTTAACTTTGGCATTACCCTTTGTTAAATGGTAATGACTTATATGTTAATTAAATTTTGAAGTTATCAAGTAGGCATTGTTACAGATATATTTAATGATAGTCGTCTCTATTCAAATCTGAAGCTCAAATGAAACTAAAGCAAACATTATAGACAATGCAAGCTTTATATTTTACGTTTAATTTTTATTAAAAATTTATATAATATTTCATTCCCACATATTTTTGCTTAAATTATAAAAATTGAAAGTATATCAACATTCTATAAAGTATTCCAGGAAATATTTACTTACACATCAAATTTTGGTTTGTGAAAATTATGAAGACAAAATATATTGAATATCCTATTTATTGTATTTAAATAATGATATTAATTTTCAAATATAACATGATATTTTAACATCTATTTGTTATTGTTTTCTATCATTCTATGATTCTCCATCCAGAATGATGGGAGGATTATAGAAAAGCTAAACTTACTTATTTTTACTGACTATATAACTATATTAAAAATTAAAAATATCAACGTTCAATTGGCATGATTGTTGACAGATTAAAACCAGCAATTTTTCTAATTTGATTATTAAGTGTCATGTTACCATTTAACTGTGATGCTTTCAAAGTTTCTTGCTTTGTGTTTTGTATAAATTATCTACTACTTCATAAAATTTTATTAAGTGCATATGTTAAGATGAGTGAGCAAATCTTGACGATTATCTAAGTTGTTTTTTAAGTTTTATTAGCTACAAAATAGATACATTCAGTAGATAGAATAAAATTTAAATAAATTTATATGTTCTTAAAATAAAAAAATGTTAGGATTAAAAAAGATTGAATTTTTTAAATTTAAGTATTAATTGATTCTATTTTACTTATTTTGTTGTTCTAATATTCACCAGTCCTATTATTCAGAGCATTTTTTTAACCTTTCAAGCATCGAAAAATCGACAGTCCTTAAAGCTACTTTCAAAGAGCTTAAAAAAAATCTTCCGATTTCCCAATTCTGTTGAAATAAAATGTAAAACACATCTCCATAAAACTATAGAATTTACGCCAAATGAGTAGATGAGAAAGAAAATCAATCGCCAAGTGTGGGGACATTGGCGATACAATCAGAACTCGACAAGCATGAAATACCCGTGGAAAGTCGAATGGACCAGAAAAGGGACGTAACAAGAAAAAGAAACTTCTTATTTTTGGACTACCCGAAAGTGAGTGGGGGATGGGGAGAGAGAAAGAGACTTTTAGAGGGTGTATACTACGCAAGAAAACGATTCAAAGGATTTTTACTTTCCGCCGAAATCCCAATGGGCGGAAATACTTTTTCCCCTTTTTTTTTACTTTATTTCATTTTTTACAGTAACTTTATTTCTCTACTGTACAGTTTTATGACAATGGGAATCATATTTTTATTCTTTTCCGCGATATTGAAAAGTCGGAAAGCGAGTCTCGGAATCTATGAATCAAAAAATGTTAATGCGTCTTTTTTTGCATATATCCATTATTTTCATCTTTTTCCGCTTATGAATGTAAGATATACAACAATAGTTTCTTTTCCAACATAAAAGTAATGGAGCCATGACGCGAGTTTTTCCCATTTTATAATATTATGCTGTTACATAGGAAGAAATACTTCAGTTTCTTAAGCTTTTTCCACAAAATATATTTTCATTTTGAAGAAAAATATTACAGATCCTGCTAAAAGTTTAAAATAAATTTCTTCTTAATGTACATATTTTATTTCAACTTGAATTATATAAAAGCCACGTTCCCTCATTATTTTGAAAGAAATAAAATTTTAAATATCATACTAGATTTTTCTCTTCGTTCTTTGAAGAAAAAATAAATACAATCTAAATTCATCTTTTACATCAAAGGCTCCAGCCCTTCTATCTATATATTTTTGATAAATTTGTTTTTTTAGAAAATGTAAAATGCGATTGTAAGCAAACTTTAGTAATATCATAATATTTTTCTTTCTCTTTTTTACTTTATTACTATTACATCCATTTGTGTTAAACATGTTCGAGATTCATGGAAAAGTTAAACATTTGTTACTCACCATATAGATTTCTTTTTTCAATTTCTGTTAAATTCAGTTACATATATATATATATATATATATATATATATATATATATATATATATATATATATATATATATATATAAATGAATCTTAAAATGTGAAACAGAATTCAAACATATATTTAAATATACGTTTGTAACAAGTATGTAAACAGTGGCTTTATTTGCTAATTAAATTTATCAAAAAAGTTTTCAATGATTTGTTATATCAAATGAATAAATTTATTTGTAACAAAAAGACAATATTTGTTAAAAAAAAAATAAGTTTATTTCATGCTAAAATGTATGCATTGTTAAACTATGTTACTGTTACGTATATTTTTTTAAATGTTTTCCTTTGAAATGTAAGAAAAATAAAAACCTAAAGTTAGCAGTTAGAAAAACCTTGATTGTTAAGAAGAAATAAATTAATATATTGCAATAAATTATAAATTTTATTAACAAACAAATTACAAGCAACCTAAAGTATGCACTTATCTTATCAACCAATTAATTAAAAATCTGAAGATCATGTTAAGCAATTTATATTTTTCTCTCAATTTATTTAGTTAATGTTACAAATAAAGCTACTATATCTGTAAAAACAATTACAATTATAAGAAAATTATATTTTAAGTTATAATTTTATATAAAATATTTTAATGTTTAAATTCCTTATATTTATGACTTTCAAATTTCTATGATCATAGATATATAAATGTATAATGATCAGATGAAGAAAAGGGTTTCAAAGACAATAGTAATTGAGGTATCTTAAAAAAATTCGGAATAATCTATAATAAATTTATTTATTTTAAGGTAGTATTTCACCCACATATTAATTAAAACCATTCATATTATTAACTAAATTAAGAGTAATATGATTTGAGGTATATTTTCTTACAAAATTTTTAGCAATTTAATATTTAATTATTTTTATTTATGCAGTAAAAATACTGAGACCTAAATGTGCATTATGCACAATAATACTTTTCTTCACAATTCAAAATTTAAAACTATGTTTAAAGTTTAAACATTTTTTATTAAATTGTAATTTTTATTTGTTTTAAAAGGCCATTGCATATTTAATTTATTTCTTAATCCATATCTAATATGCCAATTAAATTCTTTATTGCATTTTAATCATTTGTTAATAAGTAACTGAAATATTTAAATTTTAAAATATAAATAGAGATATAACAACATAAGAATAAAAGCTTATAAATATTTTCA
Source organism: Latrodectus geometricus (assembly GCA_026290005.1). Taxonomy (NCBI): domain Eukaryota; kingdom Metazoa; phylum Arthropoda; class Arachnida; order Araneae; family Theridiidae; genus Latrodectus; species Latrodectus geometricus. Next base: position 525,314 of record JAPDSC010051868.1, on the reverse strand, counting down.
AATCCACATTTTTTTTATAAAATTCCAATGCGCATTTTGTTATTATTATCAACAAAATTCTTTTTGTATTGAATCAGTCAATTGTCGTCATGCTGAAAATGTTCCACGATTTAAAAATATGGGAGGGGAAAAAAGGAAGCTATCCATGTGATATCTTTCAAATAAAAGAGGTCAAACTAAGCTGCAATTTATTTTTTTGTCATCGAGCTGAGTTGTCACTTTTCCGAAGACTAGAGATAAAAAATTGCCACTTTAAGAATATTTTATCTTCTTTACGTAAGCATTGTTTTGTGTCCCTGTCACTTTACCAACAGTATATTCATACATTTAAAAAAGAATTTGGGTTATTTCTTTTCACATTTGAATTGTAAGATTATAATTTTTATGTTTTTGAATAATGCCCACAAATGTGTAATCACTATATAAAATTATATTTATATAGTAATTACACATGTATTACTATATTAAAATATATTTTAATTTAAGAATTTAATTAAAATATATTTTAATATAGTAATACCCTTAAGGATTCCTAAATAAATACAGTTGAATTCAATCATGCTATAATGAATTTGATTATTTAGGACTATATGTTTTAAATCAACATAAATCAAATTATTTCTTCTAAAATGTTATTTCATTATTTTTAAATGTTTATAAAAGTATTTCTTATAAATATGTAAATTTAGATGAGAAAAGAAATTACAAAAATTATAAATGCATTTAAGGAATAACTATAAAATTTTAAACCATTTGAAAATACATTGCGGTTTTGAAATTTAAGATGGGGAAAAAATTTGTTGTGATATAAATTCAATCTAATAATGCCGTTTTTTCAAAAAATAATACTTTTTTTTCAATTTTAAAGTTCTTGTGTTATTGTATTCCTGTATATATGTATATATATATTAATATGAGAAAAGAAATTTACCTGGATTTTCTTGGGTTTTAAATTCTTAGACATAAAAAAAATCTTGCAATGATTTTCCTTCCAACAAAACAATTTAGGAAATCAAACCATTTTTCACATTTGGAAAAGCACTCGATGTTTTCAAAGTTTTTTTCTGGTGAAATATTCTTCTTCTGCATGTCGTTTCAACAAGGTAAAACGATTCTGATGATTAAACTACTCGAAAACAGTAATTTTTTATCGTCTGTTTTTTATATTCCAGTTAAGCGATAAAAATAAATTCTATTCGGTGACTTGGGGAATGAATAATACGATTTTGACATAGTATATCTAGAAAGTTGGATACATTGGCTACTTTTTTCACCGTCTTTCGGAACTAAGAACGAGGATAGAAATCAGGAAGTGGGTGAAAATCAGGAAGCGAATCATTAATCAAGGAACGGCGTCGCCCTCACTTAATACGAAACCTGTGATTAATCGCTACCTCTTTCGGGGGTGAGGTATAAATATAAGAAACTTTCCACTGAGAAATCATCTAACCGTGTGACGAGATAAGATTTCATCAATCTTATTGCAAAGTTTGCTGAAGTTTTATTTAAATCGACTGTAAATATACGATTGGTTGAATCAATGGATAATTGCTGGAAAAAGATGGATATTCCTGAAAACAATTATCTTAAAATAGTTGATTCGTAAATTGTATCAGAACAAATTAATTATCACTTATTTTTCAATGCATGTAAACATTATTCTACATTTCTGCATTTAATAATAATAATAATGTAACTATATATATATTTGCTTTGGTAAATACGAAGTTTTTTATTTGATTTTATCGGTTTTTTTCTGTAATGAGTCGATTTAATTCTGTAATGAGTTTCTCATTACAGAATTTTTAAGCAAAATCTTAACTAAAATATATACAAACATGTGGAAGTGTTCATAAAGAATATTATGCCAAACTTCAAAATTGTTATTATTTCATAATTTGAAAGAATTCTTATTGTACAATGGAGCAACAATTATATATAACATAGGGAATGTTTAATTTGTAATATAAAAACAAATTTTGACTTTTTCCAAACATCATTAAATAATTTTGGTTTATAAAAATTATTATTATTTTGATTCATTTAAAATTATTATTCTTGTTAAAAATGAGTTCTCATTTCTTGATTTATCTTCTAATAACATTTTGATGAATTTTTTGCAAACTGTCGCTATAATTTTTAATTTGCGCAATTTACTTACTACTTTAAAACTACTTTTCATTATTTGCTTACTTATACCTAAGCTATGAAAGGATTTAAAAAGTTGAAACTAGTACAATGAACTATTACTTGATTCAGGATAATTTAACTAACATAAAATAGTTTTTATTCTTTTATGCTTCCCAATGACCAGTTGTCTGCAGACAATCCTTCATTGATACATGAATTTATAGCATGGTACTGCTTCCCCAACTTAATAAGTTAATTTATTCACTAAAGTAGATATATTGTTGATTCTGGATGATTTATGCAAAAGTCTTATTACTTCATCTTGGTCCACAACAGCTTGCTCAACATTATATTTCTTATCTCGTAAAATATTCTATATGTATGGAGCTTCAATTATTTACTTTCACTGACAGAAATCAAAATTTAAATATTATTAAAATCATCTGTCTTTTAATCAACTGCTTTTCTAAGCTTCCATCTATATACATCAACCAATAATTTTAGAACTTAAATGTAAAACCGATTTTGATTGTGTTCTAACTCTTTTTAATGTTTCAGTAGGATTTCTTAACAAAATGCAAGTTTTTTTTTATACTAAAATATCATAAAATAGATATTATAAGGCATTCGTTTGTACGTATTAATATACCATGTCAATACAATGCCAACTTAAGTATTTATGCGTTTATATATTAACATTCATTAATTAATAATTAAAGATATTTTACTCCTGTTTTGTTTAAATAAATAACTTATTAACTCTTACACTTCCTTAGTTGTCAAAATAAGTAATTAATTTTGCTTTATTAGTTAAAATATCGGCAAAAAAAAGTCAAGGATAATTTAAACTCCATAGATGTTCGCGTGAATGCAAAATGTTCAACAGTTATTTTTTATAAGCAATAAAATCATATGTATAAATGATGTCATTATAATCTACATGAGTATTTCCTGCGAAAAAAAGTTCTTTGTCTCTCTGAAGATAGTTGCTGGATGTTTCCATATTTCATAAATGTTTTGTCATACTAATATTTTACTTCAAAATTCAAAAATATGAAATGGAAACCACAGCTATTAAAACAATCATGAACTGCGTTTCTTGATTGCGGGGACAGTTCTTTCGCGATCATATTAACTACCATCTTTATTACTTATTGAAGAAAATAATAAAGATTCTACTCTGACTACAATTAGAATGTTCAAAATTTGACTATCTTCTAACAAACACTTCCTGCTTTTTGAAATATGCAAGTAGATACACCATGAACATTGTTTTATTCAAGGTGTTTCTATTTGCACAGTTTAGTGCATTTTAATTACAGATAAAATTTAGGACACTGAGGCATGCATACGTACTGAAACCATGAGAATTTTATAATGCTTTAATACTTGTGCTTTGATAGAATGCGTACTTACAATAAAGTTTTAAACTTACAGCACGGAAAAAAAAAAAAACAGAATTTTTGAGATGGAGTAATTCAGGGCTCTGAATTTTGACGTATCATTCTCATCAAACAATTGTCTTCATAAACCTTACTTACTGAATATTAAATACTTATTAAAGAAATACTGCTTCTAAGGTTATATACTTTTATCAAATAAGAATTAAAAAAGTAAAGTTCATTTGTCCTTTCTTCATAAGGGAAAATATCATCTGAATAATAATCAAGCATCCAAAGGCGATGCATCTATTTTTTTGTATTAAAATTTTCCATTAATTACGCTTAAATATGTCTATAATGTATGAAAGAAACCCTAACAAAAGTTTTAAAATTTTCTATCCATTTAATATTACATTTTAAAAAAGAGTTTCTTAATTTTCATTCATAAATGTTTCTTTATGATAAACATTGTTATTCTTTTTGAACTAAATGAGTAAGTTAGTGTAATTTTTTTTTTTAAATTTTTACAATTGTTAGATAGTCACATGCAAATTCTAATAATAATTTGATAAAAATATTTTTTTGGAATACACTTAACAGTATGATTTGTAGAGTCTTAAGATTTAAGTCTGAAAACTTCATACATTTTAGAAGATTTGGTGTCTTAAAAATCATGTAATGTTTTTATAGTGTTCATTATAATAATTAAATTTTCACTTCAGATTGTTGCAAAATTTTTTCACAAATGTTATAAGTTTAAAAATTTTAAGTCAAAAGTGTATTTTTGAAATCAAATTGTAGAATTTTTATAATAAGATCGATGAAATATATGCAAGTAAAATTCTTAAGAAAATTAAGGCTTATGAAAGAGAAAATTTTTAACGATGCATGATTATTAAATTACTACTAAACCATAACAGGGATTAAAATTTTAAGCGGATAATTCGTAAAAAAATATAATATTGATAAGTAATAATAAAATTTCTATATAATAAAATAAAAAAATTCCATTTGAATTAATTTTTTTTTCGATGTTATGTCACATCACATCACACATTTTAAATCGATATTATAATAATAATAATTTTAAAATTTTAATCCCTGTTATGGTTTA
>JAPDSC010051868.1:500587-515447 GCA_026290005.1 Latrodectus geometricus | reverse complement strand
ATATATATATATATATATATATATTCAGTATTTTTTTAAAGAAAGCTTTTCCTTCTATGGTAAATAAGTTGCCAAACATGTAATTTTATGTGATATAATAACAATTATATCATAAAATTATTGAAATTGTGAAATTTATGAAATGAAGTTAAGCACAAAATAATATAATATTTTGTGTTTAACTTCAATTGAATTTTAAAATGATATAATATTTCACGTATTTGTACAAAAAAAAATTAAAACGATTTACTTATTAAAATGAATGTAAATTTTGTAGCGAAGATATATTCTGAAACTAAAAACTCATTATTTGAAATGTGATAGATTATTTTTATATATTTTTCAGCCTCTTTCTGGCAGTTGAAGACACTAAGTAAAGTACTTGATCATGCTTATAAAACTGATTAATTAATAAATTTCGACTTATGATCAAATATAGAGGTCTACACTTGAGCTGGCACTCTAATGTCTCTGCCACGCCATATCAGAGAGCACCATTCAAAATTTTTAAAGAGAATGTGATCTCTCAACATCAAGATTTATGGAAAAAAACTGTTACTAACCGTTGTAATTTCTGAGCTCTAGAATGATGTCTTTTCCCAAAAGACTAGTAAGATTGAATTATTTGAGATTAGTTTCTTTAATATAAGTCAGGGGTGTATAGTCATCAAATAGCATAATAAAGAGTTGATGAATTATTTATATTTTTAATTTAATTTTTCACAATATCAACAATATTTTAAATTTTTTACAATAATGTTCAAAACATATTTAAAAATGCATAGTCAGCCTATAAGTTTCATGTTCTTAACTCAGAATAATATTAAAAAAAATTATTTATTGCCATTTCCTTAAAAATCTTAAACAAAATAGTATTTTTAATAAATATTATAAAAGTTGATTTTAGCAAAATAATTCGATAACTGATAACATTTTATCCCAGAATGCATTGTCTTGGATCATGATAAACACTTATAAATCAAATTTGCACATTATACGTAATATAAAACTACAATTCTTTATAAATTTACGTAAAATTCACCAGTGAAATTTCTGTGGACATCTACAATGGTTAGTTCTATAATTTGCATTACAATTTTTATATTTTTTCACTTTCTTATTATTAAATTTGGGGATCAAGATAATTAACACAAGATGCTGAGTCAGTCTAAAGTCTTTAATTTCATACAGAATGCAATTAAATAGTCTTCAAATAGACCACCAAATACTAATACTTAGACATCCTTGGCAAAATTGTCGTGTCAATATAAAGTTGCAAAAATATATCTACAAATGATAATAACAATTAATAAGCATTTGATTCTAGAATGAATTGATTCAGTTTCGAATCTTAATTTTAAGCCCACTTCTTTTACATTTTATGTAGTAAGAAAAACTCACGTAAATGACCATGAAAGTTTGTGAAAGCATCTCTAATACGAATTAAGATAGTTTTGGCTTGTGCGTGGATTGTGTTGATTTTGACTACGGAGGGATTAATTTATAAATGAATTTGTAAAACTTGACAACAATTGTTTTCATAAACTACATCTTAGAAAAGAGTTCATATACATTTTTAAATATGATTAGAAAAAGAGCCGCATCGATGAATATGTATTCTATTTAGGAATAAATTAGCATTTCAAAACAAAAAATTATCAGAGGGATGCAATAAATTCTGAAAAAATTAAAAATCAGGTCTATGGTAAGAGAAAAAAGGAAATGCCATCTGCAACATCACATATAATAATTTAGATTCATATTCTTCTTCTATTATGTTCCAATAAATTATTTTCTTATATTCTTCTGCATATTATATTACAAATAAAATTTATTACTTATCACTTCATAGAACATGATGAGATTTTGTAAGAAGTTAACTTAAAACATAAGAATTGTTTTTCTGTAATTTGTGTAAGATTTTTTCCTGACGCACATTTTCTTAAAGTCAAATTTCACAGTTGCATTTTTAAACATACCCAAAATCTCATCGACTGCTATTATAATCAAAATAAAAATGTCATATTACACCAAATATTTATTCATAGCAGAAAAATATATTACTTCTAACAGTTTCTATATTTCATAGCTGAAATGTTTAGATCATCAGAATTTTTTCTCGAATTTACCCATTTATAATTACATTTTCCATTGCGTAAACTTCCTTAAATATTAAAAGTTTTGACTGTATAACCTCTTACGATTTGTGAATGGTAATAAAAATAAAGTTTTGGATAATTTATTATTTCAGAAATTGTTTTGGATTTATTGAGAGATTTGGTAGGGAAGAAACTTTAAAATATCATCATATTTGTGGAAAGAACTATCATTAACTTTAAAAATTTCGTAAATGTTGCTATGCGCATACTTATCATAATTTTAGAAAAATAAAAGAATAAAATAAATGGAAAATTTTGTAAAATTTTGGAAATATGCCTGGCTAGGATTTTACTTTAACACTTGTAAATTTAAATTAACCGCTTTCTTTTAATAGTTGAGAGAATCAACATCGTTAAAATAAATAATTATTTTCATCATTTTAATGATACAAAACAATTTATTTAATTGATTGAAGCAACTTAAAGTGTTTTTGTTTGTAATCAAAGAGAAAGAGAGATTAATGACTTATGTCATCTACCATATTTTTTATTAAATATAAAGTTTTTTCTTAACAGAATATTAATTTGCCATAAAATTGATTACACTTAAAAAAGGAAATGCAAATTTAACACAGATGTTTCTTTAAAAAATTGGAAAAAAAATAATAAATAAATAAATCCGACCATCAAAAAAAAAATGTTCAAACATCAAGTCTTTTATTTTTCTCTCTATATAGCCCCTGTGATGTCCCCCACAATTCGCTTGGGTTAACTTAATCGATATCAGTTTTGTCAAGTCGAGCTCGTTAGTACGACGGCCTAGTCTGCCTTTAACAAAAGATCCTTATGTAATATAGGACTTCCCCCAAACCCTCTTCCTATGTTCCCTTTCCCCTCATACCCTTTTTAAAAACGTCCCTTTCACAGTTATACGGAATGGGGAATAATGGTACAAGAATCGAAACTTACTAGTTTGCTCATGGTCTGTCAATTCCATTATATTTTTCAAAGAAGATGAGAATAACTAATATTAAATTATCCCAAGAAAAGTGGATTTAATATGATATTTGATACCTCTTTTTGGATTATTTAAAGTCCCAAAATATAATATATGTTTGGAAGTGAAAAAGAAAACAATGCCCGTCTCCATTACAACATATTTTCATTGAACTTTCAGTTGAAATTTAACAATTAATATTGTTAGAAATCTTGAACATAAATGTTACAAGTAATATTTATGCTCAAAAGTTAACTAAAGACATCTGTAAGAGAAAGAAAAAGAAAGATAAAAATTTGTTCTAAATATTTAAAGAGTATCATATATAGAATATTTTGATATCAATTTACTATTTAAGCCACATACGTATTTCAAAATAAAACAACTATTTTTGAGGTCTTTAGACCATTGAAACAAAGATATTTTAGAGTTTTTATGTATTTATATTTTTTCAATAATGTAACTTCATTAGTCTATCAACTTAAGAAGAAATATATGCTTCCGTTAATTTTAATTTCTTAACAATTTTGTCTTCTCTCCTATATTTTGATGAATGCTACTATATATGCAATTAATAATCTCAATGAAATTGTAATTCGTTAAACTTGGTACGTCCTGAATAAAGATGAACAATTTCATAGTCTTCTGCGGGTATATTATATTTTTTTAGATAGTTAAATAATAAATTGACTTATTACTTAAATGTCTAATAGTTATTTTAAACTCCCGCATTTGAGAAATTTATTGAATTTTTAATATAAATTTAATCTTTATATCTCAATTTCAAGACGTCTTTAAGTACCTTTTAAAGTTGAATTATATACAGTAAGTAAAAAAAAATTATAATAAGCTTTTTGAATGATGATACGCTAGAACAAAGACAGTTAAATTTAACTGAGTGTCACAAATTTTAGGGAATTATATTCAAATTCTCCAGCACAAAATTCATTAATTTGATTCAAACTTCAGGTGTAAATGTTTGTAATGACTTTGAAACTCCATTAAATTAGTGCACTGATTGAATTAAATATTGTGAGAGGGAGGAGGCTGTAAATGGATCAAACCAAATTTCTTACAGGATTAGATATTTCACGTGGGAAATATTACAAATATACAATAGAATGACTATTGCATCTAAAATTGCAGCTCTTATAAATGAGAGTTGAAGTTAATTATTTCTGATACTTTTTTCAATTGTAAGATAATGGTATATTTATGAAGTTTCAAAATATAATTTTAAATAAATTTTATATATTTAACCTAGATATTAACCAGGGTGCTTTATGTTGGATATTTCCTCAATGTTTTCTTAGAATATATGAAAATTTGGATTGATATGCGTAATGCTTTGCATTGCAAAACATGTGGTGGGGAAATAATATATGGCTTAAATTAATGAGTAATTCTCTTTTTTCACAACTTAGGAGTTTGCTAGAATATAACTCCCAAATTAAAGTACAATATTTTTAAGGAGTATTAATTTGACTCCAAATAAAAGACTCAATAAATTACTTCACTGCTGCGTCTTTTCCATTAACAAATTCTATGAAAAGCTATATTTGTTTTATATAAGGAATCAGATTTTACACTGTTTTTAACATAAAATAGTAATGGATAAAAGGCAAAGACAAATAATAATATATCAAAAGTTTAATAAAAATAATTAAAAACTTTGAAAAGCTAGTAGCCAAATTAAAATCTATTGTCTACATCTATTGTTAAAGTACTAACATACAATTCTCAAACACTTATGACTAGAAAATAGTTAGTTGTGAAAGATTCAAATATAAACATATATATCTAATAATACCCTTGATAGTTAATAATGAGGAGATTGTATAACTTCACTCTTCACCTATTAATATTATTCATATTTATATTTATTTTAATGTATTTGCAAAATAATAGATAAAGGAAAATAAATGAGAAAAAAAGTAAAAATTATAAAATTACAAAAAAATTTCCGTTTTATAAAATTATCATACAAAGTCATTCCAAATTTTGTTTTAGAAATCAAATTTCGAATATGATAGTGAATGATTTCCTCTTAATAATTATACACGAAGACTATTTAGTAACGTTATTTGAATGGAATAATATTATTGCAATCATTTTTTAAACTTTACGCAAGCAATTACTCTAGTTAATAAACTGTTTCACAGAACATTCTAAAGTGAAACAAACTCTTTTTGAAACAAATTCCCATTCGCTACTGAATGATAGCTAATTTCACTCAATTCACTTTACCCTGAACCTCTTCATTCTCTCTCCCCGCCCCCACAGAGGATCCCGCCCCACTTCTGTTTCAGAACAGTGCGTGTAGGTAACGAAGCATTTTATTAGAGTAACTAGGTATTGGAATTCTAAGATACAAAGCGAAAGGAATTCCGGATACAGAGAAGAGGGGAAGCAAAGAGTATCCCGGCAATGATTTACGAAGTAAGATTTTCTCAGGGGTTGTTGCAAGCTGCCCCCACTATTTTTGAAACTGATAACGCGGTGTGGTTAGCCAAGCGAATTGGAAGAATCCTTTTCCAATTAAGAAAGGAGTTCATCGTAGAAGATGCTGTTTATCTTATACCTTCCGGTGAAAAAGATTGATGGAATTATATTCAGGAAATTTTGGGAAATATCTGCCCACAGTTTTCTTATGTCCTAGATATTGATTTCCTCTTTTATGGGTTTTTTATTGGTTCTCTTTTTACAGAATTTCGATATTCTCAGTAGATTGTATTACGAACAATATTCGATATTAGTATGGTTTATTTTGGCATAGTACTTAATTCCTTAGAAGTATTCGAAACACTTATGAAAAATGATCAAGCAATGAGATAGATTGTGGTATAATCTTGGTAATGAAAATTACAAAAATCAATAAATAAAGATTCATAATCAGTAAAGTGAAGGGAAATTATTCATATACTAGTAATAAACATATACGTTATAAGCGTTACTCATTCTATGTTAAGAATACAAAATAAGAATTAGAAAAGGTGTATATGCAATTCATACTAGTTAAATTCATAATAAAAATTAATAAACTTTAAAATTGTATGAACTACATTTTTTTGCTATTTTCTATTCTTACATTTATAGTTGTAAATAATAACTATGAAATTTCAATTTTAAAATTTTAATCACCATTATTTATAATAGAAATTTATTTCACCATGATTTATAAAACATTTACAAGAAAAGGGAATTAATTTGAAAAAGGTTTTACTATCAAATTTAGTATAAGTAACTTTATTATTATCGTATTAAATTTAATCAAGTTCTTCATACCTTTAATTAGTGAGACCTATTAATAATATTTATGTTAAATATGTTAATGTGTGTTTTACTGCTTGTTTAATTTTAATAGTTTTGGCGGAAAAGTTGTAATTAAACTTTCGAAATACTTTTGCGGCATAATGAAGTTCTAGAAAAAACTGTTAAGCAAATTTAGAAATGTTTCATTTGAAAAAAAAAATTAAACGTTTCCCAAAATTTTTATTCAAGTAACGTATTTGTTTTCCACTTTCTATTTTTGAACTTCTTGTTTTAAAATAAGACAAATTTCTCTTTCTCTTAAAAATATTAACTGAAAGTAAAATATCTAACACAGTTAACTCCAAAATAAAAAGGGATATTTTATGATTCTACGTAATAAAAAAAAGGGAAATTTCAATAAATTAATAAAAATAGACAAAATATAAAACTACTTTTGATATAAAGAAATATTAAAAGCTTTTGAAATAGTATTTAACACAGTGAAACTAATGCAAGGTACGTAACTTGAAATAAAATAAAGATCCATTGCGTTCAAATATTTAAAAGAAATATTTCCTTATATGTATTTTGATTTTTTTTTTGTTATTTCGGCTTCAACTTTAAATAAAGGCAATAAATATTTAAGTACAATATATTAAATTGTATATCGTACAAATTGCTGTATTTGTAGGTAAACAAAGAGTTCAATATGTTCATCGAATCTAAGTATAAATAAGGTACAGATATATATATATATATATATATATATATATATATATATATATATATATATCTTAGAAATAATAAGAAATGATATAAAAAATGAAAGAATCATAAGAAAGCATTTTTTTACTTCAAATTGATTTTTCTTCTACAGAAAGTAAAATTTAGAACATAAAATTGCCCTTTTTCGATATGAATAATTTTACTGATATAAAAGGATATATTAATCTTATTGATTTTAACTCCAAATCAAAATTTTTAGTTACTGTCAAGTGATAATTAACTTTCATGACACTCATGCCCGAATTTTTAATTAATGATTAATGTAATAAAAATTGTAATGTATATCTACCCTTTATATTTTTATTCATTCTTCTAAACATCCACAGTCGGAAAAATTCTGATTTCACATTTACTATTAACTTTTCCCTCACACAGTAGATCCTCACAGTTTCGGTGATAATTTTTCACATAACTTTCTATGTAGAACGTGTCAATAGAATAATGTCAGTAAATGAAGCAAACGTCATAACTATTCATCATTGACCTTTAGATCACATGTATAGTTTGCAAACCAGATTCTCAGATATACAGTTAGGGCATTCTCAAAGTATATATAAAAAACAACATATTTTTTATTTTTATTTTAAGAAAACTAATTAAAGAAATTTTTTTACAAGAAATTTTATACTAAAAAATGTATTTTAAAGAATATTACTTTTGATTATATAATATTTAAAATAGGTTTTGCATGGGAAGATAAAATTGCAAGATTTTTAATGTGCTTGTACAATAATTAACTCAATTAATTTTTACTAATACATTAAAAATATAAATAATTTTATTTCATTTAAAAAATACTGTATGATTAGTCAAAAATAATTTTGACCTGACTAATAAAATGATTTATTAAGTTATATGAACTATTTTTACTAAACTGTACATTAATGTAGATCCACACACATTTATATATACGTGCATGTGTAGACGCAAATTAATATACCGAAGTATAGTAAAAGTAGTTAATTGAAACTGAAACTATAAAAATCAAATGAATCTTTATATATTTTTTTACAAAAATTACATATTTAATACATATGTAATTTTTAAAAAATAATATTTAAATAATCAACATATAAATGCATTACATCATATATATATATATATGTATTACAGAATATATATAATTCAAATTTATGTATGCATACTAGTAATACATAGATTTATATATAATTAAATTAATACAACTATAATATATTAATAATGATTAAATTTATACATTACATAATTTTTATTAATACATTGATATAATAATAATTAATTAATTATATATGTAATTATTAATTAATTATTAAATGCATAAATTATGTATTACATAAGTTTAAAATATTTATTATTTTTTATGTTATTTATATTTTTGTTATTTTTATATATTATTTTATTGCTCATAAATTATCTAAAAGTAGATTTTAGAATGCTTAAAACTAGAATAAAAAAACTTGAAAAATTATAAATAAAAAGCATGAAAAAGTATTAAAATAAAAATGATGAAAAACTTGTTCTTTTTCATCATGGAAAAGGGAATAAGGGGAAAGTTTTTGAAATTGTTAAAGTAGAGAATCAAAGCAAACAACAAAACACAAATAACCTGGTCCTAATGCTTTTAACCAAAGGAAATAAAAGACAACATTGGGGAAAGGCTTTGCAAAATATATAGAATGAAATTATAGAAATGAAATAAAAACATTAATGCAAATAAAAAAACCCTGGTTAGAAAGGAAAAGTAAATATACAAAATTTTACAACAAATATAAGCAAATAGGAATGAATATTAAGAAATTAAATATATGAAATAAAACAAAAGTTAGGTAAAAATAAATAGTTCAAGACAGATTAAAAATGCATTTTTTCTACGTTTTAGCCTAAGAAGTCTATCACTTTGATCATACATTATTTGATTAAGGGAATGTGATGGTTTTCAAATTTCTTAATCTTTTCAAATATTCTAGAATTAAAGAATTTTAAAAGATTTTTTTTTGCTAGAAAAATGGATTAATATGAATGCCTAGATATTTTAAGAAACAAGTTTTCATATTATTGTACACTTTATTCTTTATATACATGATTTTCTTTTTGCATATAAATACATTTTTTTATGATTATATTAAAAAATTCTATATCTGTTGAATTTATCAAAAATACATATTCTTCATATAGCAAGTATCATGAAATTAAATCTGAAATTTTAATATAATGTACTATTTTTTTGCTATGTTAGAAGTGAAAATGTAGAGGTGACTCAAAAAAATGCATTTATAGCAAGCAGAAAAATTATATGAAAGAGTACTTTTTTTTTTTAAATCACAAGAGATGGGAACTTAAAATAAGAAATGTAACCAAATTTTAAGAATTGAATAAATGGTAAATCTGGATAATATGATATGAATACTCTGTTTAACATCTCTCACTGAAAAAATATTTTGTAAAGTTTTATGAATAACTAAATATTATCTTTTTTGTGAAAAAAATTGTAGAGAAGTTTCTCCTACTCAAATAAACTTTAAGTCAGTTTTACTTAAAAAAACTAGGTTAAAAATTAATGATTTATTAAAATTAACAATAATGTGTCATAAGAGTTTTAGTTCAGATTTCCATTAATTTAATATATTATCTTCACGTATCTCTTTTCTTCATTTTTAGATGTCAATTTCTAAAAAAGAAGTTTACATTCAACCATTATTTGAAATGTCTTAATGACGCATAAAATTGATATTTGTTAATAAATTTTAAACATCCATCCATTATTGAAGCTGAAAAGTGTTTGGATCAAATCTTAATTTCAGCTATTTTATTATTTAAGGGAAAAATTACTAATAGGGAATATTTTCATGTTTTCTTTTTAATAGTAATTAAATATGAATATATAATTAATTATATATATAATAAATATATAAATATAACCACATTATATATATTACATCATTTTTCTTGAATCCTTATTGAATTAACAAAGAAAACTATTTTATAATTTTACCTGATATAAAAATAAAATAATTAATTATTTTGAATGAAAAATATAAACGTTTTTTAATTAATTGTTTGATTTGAAGTACTTCAGTAATATGGATCATGATTTTTCTCCTTCATTGCTTAGAGTCAAAATTTAACATTTTATATTAGTGCTGTTTTTTTAAAATCGAATACTTTGCATACTCATAAATTGAATTATTATTTGCTTGCTCAAAGTCTTAATATTTCACTTGAATAATTCTCACTCGACTTGACTCCCCTTTTCTCCCGACTAGAATTCCCTGACTTTTCTCAGCGGAGGGAAAATGCAAGCGAACGAGAAGAAATATCCCCATTTCCCGCGTGAATGGATAAGAAAGGGAGAAATGACAGCCTATTTAACAAAACTGGTCTCTTCACCTATTTTGTTGCGATCTCTTTTTTCCATTTTTCTCTGACCGCTTTGATCGTTTCCCCTCTCATTTCTTCTCCCTCTCCCACTCTCTTCCCGGTGACTTCTCCTCCTTCTCTTCCCTTTCCTCCCCCGTAGGGTAGTTTTCCCTCTTGTCGAAAGGCGCAAAGTCAGCACTTGTTCTTGAGAACTCATCGACAGTGTAAGTTAAGAATGGAAAAGTCCCTAAGGAGGGAAATTTTATGACTTTGAGGGGGTACTTCATAAATCGCTTGAGGGTGTAAGAAAAGTGTTCTGGTAATCTTTGTTCAATTTGCATGATGACACCAATAATAAGAAAATTCTACCGCATTCGTTATTTAACGTGAGGAAAGCAATCTCTGAAACTTAGAATCTTTTCAGCCCTTTTCTTTTTTTTTTAAAAGCGTAATTAGATTTTGACTGAATTCCAAATAGAGGATGAAATCAGTAACTTTTGTCATATTATTATAAAATATTTTTTTTATAAAGATCTAACACTAATAATCATCCTATTTAGCTTCTAATATCAATTTGCAATATTATATCATTAGCATATAATAAAATTTTCTTCAATAAAAGTTATAAAAGAAATAAAAGTATAAAAATGAGAAATTATATAAAATCAAGATTTATTCAAGTTTATGTTTAATGTATTGCCTTAAGTTTATAATTTTGATAATCATTACAAACAACAATGCCCAAAATGAGAATTATATCCATTTGTTTCTGACGTGAAAGATATTAATTTCCCTACTTTATGTAACTTTTAATTCAAATTGCATTTCGTAAATGGATAAATGTTATATGCAAATTTATTCTTCTTGAGATTGTTTAATAATACTGATTTAAGATATCCAGCCGATTTCCTAGGAAAAAAATCCATTGGTTGACTGAAAGAATGTGATGTTTTCGTATACTAAAACTAACGGCTTCGAAACTCAATAATGGGTGATGGATGTTGCGCATCTCCTTTGTCTGTCCGGTTGGGGAAGTATTTTGAATCTGCTTCCTAATGACATGAGAGCATGGTGTACTATCCATGAAATGTCTGCTCGAAAAGAAAATATGCAGTGTATACTTAAAAAGCTTAACAACAATTTTCAGTTGATAAGCTGTTCATTATACGGTGTCTAAGTACTGCTAATTTTTAAAATTATATTTACATAAAATTCAATGTAATTAATTTTGTAATATATATTTTATATGCTTCAAAATACGCATTGTAATTTTTTTATTAATATTAAAAATTAATAAAGAAGGAAATTATTCCTCAATCAAAGATTCTCGATTAATAAAATATTAATCAAAAAGTTTATGATATTAAACCTATCTCTCTCTCTCATCAAATTAATGTTACGTACTTTAAATAGAGCACCATGCAATGGTAAATCTACGTTTATGATTACCTACAACCTTACCAATTCTTATCGATTAATTTTGAAAATCTACCTCAAGAATACAATGCAATTCATTTTGTAACTTTTGCATTAGATTCCTATAGCATCTTTAAAAATATAATTTGTGGTTTTTCTATTCCATATTATTTAAAAGATGTTTCATGATCTAATAACTCTCTTTAGTCACAATTCAGAAAATTCGGTCCTGAAAAGCCTTAATGTCAGTATCCAGTTTGCTGCTCTCATAGTAATCTCATCATTAGAGAGGCCAGCAGTTATTAGTGTTGGTAAGATATTTAGACCTTCATCAATGATAAGTTAGTATTGTTAGTATTGAGTTTGTTATTTTGTTAATTATGATTTTTGGAGTTACAATGAAATGGATCTGAACTAATGATCTTTGTAAAACTAACAATGACATATATTAGGACATTGCTAGCCACTTGAAATGAATTACAAACAAGCACATAACAGCACTTATCTGGCTGGTAGTATGCAATACAAAAATGGATGATTGAAATTACAGCCTCTAGTGAAGTGTGAATGCTAACAAAATCAGTGGTTAACGTGGCCACCACTGTTGGTTATGACTATTTTTCCATGGCTTGGCACAGAATCACAGAGGCTTTGAATATATTTTTCTGTAGAAGTTCATGCGGCTTCCAATTATTTCCAAAACTGATTTTGGATATCAACGTGTATTATATTATAAGCCATTTCTAACGGAAATGTTTACCACAAGTTTTCGATGGATGAAAAACAAGGAGAAAAAACAAATCTAAGAAACAATTCAATTTATTGGTAAATATGAATTCTTGAACATTGCGTACAATGTACAATGGCATATTATCCTGATGAAATACGGCTGACTGCAACCAATGAAGATGTGGAAAGACTACCAGCTTCAATAATTCAAATTTTTTTTGTAGCATTGGCTGTTTTACGTGATTGTAAAATATTTAATAATCAAATGCTTTGAATATGTGATTTAGTTTATTTTCTTTAATTAATTTGTGTGATAATATATTTGAAATTTAAAGCATATAAAATGTATTTTTTTTTTTGGTTGAGTGCCAGACAAGCTTGCAATAATGGGTGCTTGACTTTTTCAACTGAGCTGTAATTTGGTGTGCAGTCCGACTACTTCAGTACACTCATGACATAGATACTCGTTTATAACGCAGGTCATTATTCATACTCCATTCATACAAGGAAAAGACAAAAACAGGAGAGTGAGAAAGGGAAAATACAACTATAACGGAACCGGGATTCAAACCCAGGACCTCCCTATCCACTGTCAGGCATGCTGACCACTAGACAGGGGGGTTGGCAATGACAATGGTGCAGTTTATTAGAATTATTAATCACAGAGTTTTCACTTAAAACAATAAACTCAGTATAACGAAAAAAATTAAAAACAAGAAAAGAAGAAAGCTGAAAATGCTTACAAATTTAGTACATAATTAGTTAAAGTTTGATATGCAGTATTGCATTTGCTTAGGATATAAATTTCTGGTGAGAAATTTATTCTATAGGACACCCATTTCATATGTATTTTTAAACACATAAGAGCTTCGTGAAAAAAAAAATTGAAATCTTTGTGAGACACAAATTTTTAAATTTCTATTTTAAAAGAAATATTATAAAGATTCTATTAAAATTATTATGTATTGCACTCATGATGTACATATTATAATTGTAATTTTGTGAAGTAGCATATAATACATTCATTTAGAAGGGAAAAAAATTTAAAGAGACAATTTGCGTATTTGACGGCTGATTTCCTCACATTTTATTTGTTTAAGAAGTAGCATCTATAAATTATTTGATACATCTGGAAACAGTTCATAGAATTTCCTATCAAATATGAAAATTCCCATTGTATTTTTTTTAGTTAATTTTTTGGGCATAAAAATTCATCAATGAGAAGAAATATCTCAGACATGGAAAGGAATAAAAGAACAGTATTACATTTTCAGTTCACTAAATTCATGAAAAAAATATTTTATTATTTTCGAGTGTCAGTCAGTGAGGTTGTTGGCACAGAAGTTCATTAATAATTTTACAAAAAATTTTTTTGTTTATTTTCCATACATTTTCTTTCTAGGTACTATACGTTCGATTGTATCTATTCAATTGGTCAGTATTTTTCTTCACATATTCTGAAAATTATTTATTTGAAATGCATATAAACATAATAATATAAGCCTGGAGAGACTAGAAAAAAATTAAGTTATTTATTGATTAAAATACATTATTGGATAATAAATCAATAATAGTTACGGAAATGGGATTTTCAAATATTGGACTCATTTGGTGATTTTTTATATACTTGAAAAGTATATAAACGATTTCACGTGTTTCTATTTATAGCTCCTTTTTAAGAAAGTTTTAAAATGATCCACATTTCTTACTGAAGTAAATATTTAGCAATGAAAAGTACGATTCATTGAGAATTTAATTTTTAAAAAATTATTATCTTTATAATATATATCGTATTTTATTTTATAATTTCTTAGTTATCTTCTTTTCAGACCTATACTATCTTTCAGATCTATAAGTATCAATTAATAAATAGATATTTTTATTAGTAAGATACATATAATTAATTTTTTTATACATTTTAAAGCGTGAAATGGAATATATCAATATACTTCAAAGAGTTATAATACGAAAGTTTTTAAAAATACATATAAAACTTCGTACTCTGCATAAATAAATACCTAAATGTGTGAAAAAATATCTGCTTTATTTTTAATTAGGTCTAAGAAACCAGTTTGAATATAGCAACGGGCAGTAATAGGAAAATAGTTACTGATTTATAAAATAAATTATTTTCTACGAGTTAAAGATATCAATACCCATTGTTGAGATAAAGGATTCGTTAGCAATATTATTGAATATAATGATTTACTAGTCTCATCAAATATAGAATGTATTAAATGAAATA
>JAPDSC010051868.1:487492-500187 GCA_026290005.1 Latrodectus geometricus | reverse complement strand
TATATATATATATATATATATATATACAATATATACAATAGATATATGTGTGTGTGTGTGTGTGTGTGTAATAAGTTTTTTTATTTCTGTTATTTATTGTGTAAGTTACTAATTACATTAATTTTTAGAACATATGAAATGAATTACAAATTTTAAATATTTTATTTTAATACAATATTGAAGGTATAAAAGTATTATTTAATATCAAAATTTTAGTTTTACAACATTAAACTCATTCATTGAGTTTTACACACATAGATATTTATCCTTTTAATTTCTAACTGTATGCAAAATTTTCTCCATTTGTTGTACATACATTCCATATTTTTTACTTTTTAAAAATATGTAACATCATTTATTTTATTTTACTCGATTGTTTTCAATTGAAACTTCCAGAATACATAAAATCCACTTTTTTTATGTAAAGTTTGATGAGTGCAATTAATTTTTGAAGAGTTGCAATATTTTAAATGAAAACTTTCAAAAAATGCTATTTTTTTAAATTCCGATCAACAAAACGATTAAAATTTTGAATAGCAAAACTTAATCTTATTTAATGATAACTTTTCCGCGGAGACCTCAGAAACACTTGAGAGAGCAAAAGATCCACTCTTCTAAAAATATCTTCAAAACTGGTTTTTTTTAACATGGGTGTTCTAATTAGGTAAATGTTTTTACTATAATTTACTCTGAAAATTAGTATTATATTTTTATAAAAATATTTAATTCCAGTATTTGTTTATGCTGAACATGAATTTTAAGAATTTTTTGTGAAAGTTGTGTAAAGTTTTAGAACACCCGTGGCCACGTTTTTTATAAGGTAAAAATGAAAATATTTTTTTTTAATTACTGATGGTTATAATTACTAAGAAAACTAAAAATTATATATTTTATGAAAACATCTTTAATTGTAGTTAACTACAAAATACAATGAAAAATTGTAAACATTTCAATTTCTTCATAAAACATTAGGTTTTTGTATACTTTAAAGCAAATGATCACATTAATGCTAGGTAGGAATGTGTCAGAAACAAATTAAAAGTTGCATATTTCAAAGTGAAAACAGATTCGAATTGATATCGTATTTATTTTATTGTTGCATATGTTATACGCTCTAGTACTCAGGAAGATTTGACGAACGGAACTATCCTAACTCTTATCTGGTAACTTTATTACGTTTGAAGAATGTTAATTACCAAAACAAGCCTCAGGAAAATAGTTTCTAGATTTTAGGATATGTCAATCGCATGAAATGCAATAGTAATTTAAATAAAAGGAAAGGACTGCTTGCAGTTGCAATTACAGTGACTAAGCACAGGATGTTACGGTTAGTAAAATGTGGTAAATAAAAAACAATTTATATCCTTTTCATGACTTGAACATGTGGTAAAAATGTAATCCATCACATCTCAACCGCCCACTTACCACTCAGGGCTAAATTAAATAATATTTCATCTTCTCGAAGGGGGAAGTATTGCTTGAAAGCGGCTTGGGCAACACTTGGAAGGCGTCTCCAATTACTGCGATTCTCTTCGCCTTATTAGTATCAACACCGCAGGCAACTTCAAGAGGGAACACAAAGAGTTGACGACTTAATTGGAAGCTAATGAGTACGTCCGCTAGGGGGCTCGCCTTAACTTTCTATAATTGACACAATTGGTGTTGGCGTCAGTAGGTCATTACCAGAAATGAACAGGATGAGTTATAATTTTACTTCATTTTTTGCGAAAAATAAATTTAAAAAACTATATTATTTTTTTTTTTAAATAATTAAGATAAGTTATAAAAATATTTAAAAATTTTCTCAAAATAAGACCAAATAATTGTAATTAAATCTGTTTTATATTTAATTTTTCATTAATTAAAACATATTTTCATTCTATTTTCTTTTATACAGATAATTATAATAAAATTTGCATTAATCAATACATATTTGTATTAAATTTTATTTTCTGAGCTTATTAACTTCAGGTAGTAATCGGAAAGTTAAATAAATAAAAACAAGACAGTAATAATAAAAATTATAAAGTCTAATAAAAACACCAATGATTGCAACATTATTATTAATTACTGGAACAATAATTTTCCAAACAGAAGTTTAAAATTCAAATTTCATTGATATGAATTCACCAGACTTAATCCGTATCAATGGATACATTTTGCGATATTAAAATTCAAACAAAAAAGTTTCATTAATTTTGAGAATTATGGAAAAATATGAACATAATAACGATTTGATTGGATGTTTATATTTTGTAATAGATTAATGTATTCAAATAATTAAACATTATTTGAAAATTTGAAAGTCCAAATATATAATTGATATGATGTGAAACCATTATTCTTATGTTTGCCTGTTGCAAATATATATAAAAATCATATTTGTTTATTAACATTAAATATCAATTTGATGAAAAATGTTGATTGCTTCAATTTTACTGAATTTATCTTATTGTATCATTGATTTCACAGATTGTTAGTTTTTAAATGGAAGAGTATTTTGAAATGCCTTTTAACTTTCTATTAATTAGAAATGTAGAATTTCTTTGATTTTATAACAATCATTTTGTGCTTTAAAATAAACATTCATAAATTTTAAGGATTAATGTATCATTCCTATAAAAACAATTTTTGTTTATTTATGATAATAAATGTCAGAAAAGAGAGTTTTTGTTATAAATAATTAAATGTTGCGATAAAATACTTATAATAATAATAATAATAATAATATATATTATAAATAGTTCGATTTAGTACATTTTATATATATATATATTATATAAAATGTACTAAATCGAACTTAATTCTTCCTTTTTACATTGATGTAACATATGCATATATTAATAAACAGTACAAATTTTTTTTAAAGAGTTGTGTTTTAAAAAAAAGGGGAATATAGGTAAATTTTTATTTTTTTATAGTAATTTTAAATTTTTTTATCTAATTTATTTGTGTTCTAGAATTCAAATTTTTTTACACATACATATTCTAAAATTCTTCAGATTATTGACATTAATAAACTTAACTGATGAACAGGACTCCACAAGAATTAAAAAAACACTTATTTATTATTATTTTATTAATAAATTTTTTTCACAAAAAGGGATTTCATATATGATTGTCATGTAATATTTTAAAATTATTTAAGCTTTATCAAAGTTTTCATTTTTGGTGGTTTCTATTTTATAATAAATTTTGATAAGGTTGTTTCAGGCATTTTAGAGAAGAAAAAGTCACAAAACTTATTAAAATGGTATCATTTGAAATCATGATACCATTTTGATAAAATTTTGTGAATTTTATTAAAAGTATCATAATTATATCTTCCATGAAATTTATTACTGGTAATCATATTCTTTAAATGACTTTAAAAATGTCATTATAGAAATTTTAAAGCTGGTTAAAATTTTCATTTTACTAAAACACACGTACGGTATAAATTCAAAAATTAACAATTTTGCATTCCGCCATTTAGCATTTTTTACAAATTAATTTTGTTGCAATTAGTCATTAATAACAATACTGAATAAAAGAAATCGCATTAATGCTAGTTTTAACAAACATTTCTTTTTAAATATATTAAAGTTATTTTTATAAAGTATAATTAATCAAATGTAATGAATTTTTAAGACTTTTGGATAAAAATACTATGAATTGACTAGTTTTGAATTTATAGGATTAGTTCTTTTTCTTTTGCTCCTTTTCCTTTTTTTTTCCTTTTTTTTAATAGCTATTTTTATAATTATTTCAGTTAATGTGAAATAGAAATAATTCAAGAAAAATTGGGCAAAATTTTGATCGTATTTGGATATAAACTCTTTGTAATAGAACTTTTCTTAGCAATAAATAAAAATTAAGTAACTTTAATTTTAACGTTAATTATAATATTAAAAATTAATTGTATAAACAGCATTAATTTTTTTTGTACTAAAGTAATAAATTTGAGATTAATAACTGAAGCACATATGTGTTTTACATGCATGTTAGTGTACATACATACATATATGTGCATAATTTTAAAATAAACACTATTTGTTGTAGTCAATTTGAAACATAATTTAGAGAGAAAATCTTTCTTCCAACAATAAATTTCCTTTTTTTGCACATAAGTTGTAATAAATGCTTTATTATGATTTAAAAATATATGTTCATCCAGAAAACAAGTGGACTCCAAAGAAAAATAGAAAAGGCCCCCAACTCTAAAATTCGTTTTCAAAACAAGAAACACCACTTATTACGTCATGCAACACGGGATACCCAATTTTCTAAATGAAAAATCCACATTTGTATTTTTTTCCCCAAATAAGAGTTTATTTTTCAGCAACCGAGTGAAACAATTTTTCCCCCTCTTCTTTTCTCCCAAGATAGTTAACGAAAAAATATAAAAAAAGGAATCGAAATGAAATAAGGAAAAGTGGACATTATAGGAAGGTGCATATCGTAGGGAGCGAAGAAATGATAGAAGCAAAATACGAAGAGGCAAGGAAGAAGCCAAACGACACCGGAGGGACGCATTAAGTCCCCCATGGATACTTCTGAATATAAATCGACTGGAGTCTCTTCCACGCGCTGCTCCCGCCGCTGTTTAGGAGTTTTTACCATTTTCCTCTGTTTAAGGAACAGGGGGGGGGGAGGTCAATAACTCATTTATCTTTACATCGTGGACGTATTTATTTAACTGTTGTTTCGATAAAGGGCTATTAAAGGAAAGTTTTGTGTTTAAAATTGTGGCTTCATTCTTTAATGTGCTTCTTTTTGAAAAATGAAGGAAAGACAAGATTAAGGGTGTACTGAATACTTTAATTTAACCTTTAATTCAATACTTAATACACTCGGTGCAATATATAAAAATGAATACATCCAAGTCATTTAGTGAGGTTGTTAATATTTAATCAATATTTTGGAAAAAACATCACTTATATTGTTCTTTTTATTATTAAGGCAATACGAAAATATGAAATTTAAGGTATTATGTAATATTTGCATCGCGCTATATAAAATAAGTACTCATTATGTTTTTTGCTAAAGTTAGTAACTTAGATTTTAATGATCATGTATTTGATTATTTGTGCAAGAAATTGTATTTGATTTCTAATAATACAAGTTAATAATTCAGATACAGTAGTAAGTCCTTTCATTAAATTGCATGCTAGATATTACCCTTCAAGTGGCAATAAATTTAAAGGAACGGAAATAACTTCAATTATTAAAATTATTATACAACATGGTTCAGAAATTAGTTTCAATCACTGAAAATTGGAAAACACTTTCTTAAAATTACATAAATTTGTGTAAAATTTATGTAACTTTTTATGTTTTTTGATTAAAAGAGTCGGAAGATGAAGAGAATTAACTATTAAAATTATTCGATATGATTAATGGAAAATCATTACAAAGCTATAGTGACGAAGCAAGATTCAAAGATATTTGTTGAATAGGAGATACTTATGACATCAAAGACATAACGTGCCATCAGATTCTCTAGTGACTAATCGAGTGTCCAATACACCATTGGCTGAAGGTGCCTCCAGAAGTATTCCAAAGGATCAAAGTCCAGGAAGCCAACATTAAGTGACAAGGTTGTCTGGCCCATATCGTTGGATAAGCATTGTTAAGATACTGATGTAACATTAAAAATATGCTGGTGGATCTTAATTCATGAAACAAAGGTCATAATGTTTTCTGTTCGTTGTAGCCAACTTATATGAAGTACGAGAAACCAGGTAGTTTGTGTTATTTGGACACTCAATCAGAAAATTTGTCTATCATTATATAACTTCAGATGATTTCGCATAGGAACTACAATTCAACTTCTATTGCAGTTTCAACGATATGATTATATGTTAATTTTCGAATTCTCACATGTGATAATGGCTTATGTTTATTTTTATGCACTAACATTATAGTTAACTAACATATCTGAGAATAAAATTGTGTATTATTATTTGTTTTATCAATCCCTCATAATAATAACTTTTCGAATAGACTTAGCTTAGGAATTATATCTTTTTCTGGTGGAAGGGATGTATTTTTCTACACATGAAGATTTCCTTATTATTTGATAGAGAAACTCCAAAGGAATTGCATAGAACGTTTTTCCATTTTGATGTGCAGACAGTGCAGATTTGTCCTTAATTAAAACTTTTAACAATGAACAGATTCCCAATTATCCACATAAAAAATAGATATTCCCATAACTAAGTGCTTCATGTAATCCTTATAATTTCATACGATATGAATCATTCATATTCTACGTCTTTCCATTTCTGAAAAAATTGACGTAATAAAAATTTTGGAGTATAGCATTTCGAATAAATAGGGCCGCAGTGACGTGATTGGTAAGGGCGTTCGTTCTCCCTATCGGAAGGTAGTGAGTTCGAATCTCAATTCAAAAAAATATCTGTTGTGTTCACTAATGGTGGTTGGGACACGTTAATATGTCGTAGTCGCAATGTACACCATGAGGAATTATACATCTGGGTGTGGCAGGTTAGGGAGTCTTCTATTTGGTCCCTACTTCTAAATTACGAAGACTCCCACTTTTCTGCTTCTTCCTAACTGCTGGTACAACAACAATCTTCCATCTCTGTAAAGTTGGCATGATACTATTTTTTGTATATTTTTCCTTTTACATCTATTATGTTAGAAGTCTACTGCCACTAGATTATCCTTAACTTAGATATATAACTGCTTTACGCCATTCCTCTATTGAGACTTTCTTTTTCGACTTTTGGTGTTGTTGTTGTTGTCGTGTCTATGAGTAAGTGTGAAGTGCAAAAAACAAAAAGTCTACAGTCCACCAAATGTCTTGTTGATGAGATCTGCCAGTTCTGGAGCCCGATGGCTATGGAGGATCTCAATTGGTGGAGCTCCTAGTTCGAATAGGGAGCGGATAATGGCTTGGCAGTGTTAGACATGATTTGGAGTTAGTTCGGATTGAGGACAGTGCTCGCAGTTGGGATAGGATTTAATACCAGTTGGTGATATCTTCATGCCCTTGAAATGTCCAGTACGCAGCCGAGCTATTTTCGACTTTTGATGCCTTACTAATATGAATACTATGATATTCAACGCTTGATAGCCATAAATAAAAAATTTATTCAGATGAGTAAACTTTTACTTAAATGTGCTGATTTTTCTGCCTTTTCATTTGAATTGTTATGTGTAGTTTGAAATAAAACATATTTCTAAATCATATCGACTTTTTTGAACTGCTCAAAATTGCATTATTCTTAATTATTTTTCAAATTTTCACCCATAAAAGCTGCCTGTGAAGCTAATTTGAGAATGTTAAAAATCTGTAATCTATTCCATTCAAACTAATTTGATTGCTTACCTTAGCTTTTTTCAACATCACAATTATTTTAATAAGACATTGCAATCAAAAATTCAATGGATATTTTACATAATTTCAGAAAAAAATTTTGAAGAGTGGCCTTTATCTGCCAATTTGATCATGCAGATTTATACGAATTTAAATATCTAACCAATTTTATAATTTTTTCACATAATGAAACATGTTATATCGCAATTCATAGAAATAAGTGCATAGATTGTCTGGAATAAAAAAAATTATTGTATTGACTTATTTTTAAAATATTTTAAATTATTTCGAACAGATTAATGAAATTGAATATAATATTCTCAAATAAAAATATTTCTTATACATAATTTTTCTTAAATATTTTTTGAAATTGTACTTCAAACTTCAAATTTCTTGGCAAAAATTTAATTATAAATCCCAGAAAAATTATCTTTAAAATGTAAAAAAAGCAAAACAAAATTTATTGGAATTGAAAAAGCCATTTTTTTTAATTTGGGTAAGTACACACATTATGTTTAAAGTGCTGCTATTTAAATAAGAAACATTTTAAAACAAAGCTAAAAATTTAGCAAAATTTAAAATATTATTTTATTTAAAACAGAGTCTATATTGAGAATTTCAAGTACTTTAAGAATCACTTTTTAAACTTGCGAAAAAATGTATTAATTTAAATAATTTAAATGCTATAGAAACCAAATGTGTATAAATTTACTTTTAGATCACAAGTTAATCAGGGGGAAAATTATCGAAATGCTTCAAAAAAATATATTTCTTGTTCAGTTTCCTGTCATACGGTTCATTTATTTATACGAAGAGCTGAACCATTCAGGAGAAAAGGAAATGAATTATTCAATGAACTAAGTACAACATATGGGATAGTTTTTGTTCTGAGTAGAGGCAACGTTACTATAATTGATTTACTCCAATGCGTTGAAAGGTACCAAGTGAAGTACTCTTAATATTCAAAATATTTATTTCATATAGAATGAAAATAAAATCATTTTTAACCTATCTTCTATAAAATGAGTTCAAATATTATATTGAAAATCGTTTTGTATGACTTAACTAAATTGAAATACTTGTCTTTCGGGGTAAATTTCATTAATTTTTAAATATTTATAGATTAATTGGATATTAATTATAAAATTTTGATTACTGTGTAATAATAGATGAACTCGGATAAGTGAAATTAGGCATATGAATTTAAATAAAATGAAAAATATTAATACATTGTCCGCACATCATTAAAATGCAATTATAATACAATCATAAATCCATTTTAATGCCTCATACATGTTTACAATTAAACCACAATTTGATAATTAATTAAATTTACTTAAAATTGAATACATTTGTTTTGATAAAAAAATATTCTTGGAAACAGAGTTCGTTTAAGAATAATATCGACTCCTTAAAGTGATTGTCTTGAACGAAAAAGTGTTACCGAAGAACTTTCTCTTCGTTCATCGAACTTAAAGCTGGAAATTAAAAGATGTTGCCACGGGAAGAGAGAAAACTTTTCCTTCATCTTACTAATTGCCATCATTGGAGGAATAATTATACTAAATGAAAGGGCCATGATTTAATGTTTCATTTGTTATTTAGCCTAATGAAAAAATTAATTGTTCTACGTTTCAATAATAATTGATTATTTCTATTAACTTCAACACTTTCATTGGAATTGAATTTATCACTTTAGAAATAAACGTTTAATTTCAAAACTTCAAAGCAAATACTTTATCATAGTTATAAAAAAAGGGTTTTTGAAGAAAAATAGTTTTAAATTTTCATGGTTAGAATAGCATTAATGTACTTAAAATCTATTAGATGTTGGCAGATACTTAATTATAATGACGATTGAATGAAAAAATATACAAATTAATTTTCAAGTTTAAGAATATTACATTATATAATTTATGTGAAACAATAAAGAAATCAAATTTTAAGGTCATTTTTACGTTTACTGTAGTTATTATTTGAAAACTGCATTTGTCGAATATAATTAATTTTAATTGAAATGATATTCCAAAATACGTATACATTGTATACTAAAAACTTGCTTTCGCGCAAAATTGTATTAATAATATACATTTTTGAAACATGGTTGAGAAAAATAGCATTTGAAATTTTATTGTAAATTATTAATTCCTTCTTCTTAAGAATGAAGGCCACTTCAAATATCACTGAAAATTAAATTTACATATTTAATTAGTGAATTTAAATAAATATATACTTTTAACGGCAACATAGAAAGATATAAAAAATTTGAATATCCGTTGTATATTTCCCTTTTGTGTGGGACTTTAATGGGTAATAAGCAGTGTTGAAATGTTACAAAGAAAAACGCTAGAAAATTATTAAGAGACCATCTCGACAAATGGGCAAGTAGAAGTCAGAATATCTAGCTCAACAGTGAATGCGAATGAGCCCAATATATTCTACACCAAAAACACTGTTTCACCAAGAAACCACGATGGACAATTTACTAGGCGTATATTTATAAAATAACCAAGCTTTTTATAAAGCAACTAATCTTTTTTAAATAAACAATGCTTATTCTTGATACCAGGAAAATTCTCTATAAGTAATTACCGTATTGATATATCCCAATTAAAAAAACAAAGGAATTTCTCAAATACTTATCACAATAGACCGAAATGAAATACTCAATATCTATTGAACAGCTTGGTTGGCATTAAATTGGATACTATTTGTTATGCCTCAATAAATTGATTGACATGCAAATTACAAACAAACATTAAAATTAACAAAAAATATTCATTCAAAAGATAAATCTCAATATTTGATTCCCTGATTAAGCAACATATATATATAATAATATAATATAAATATATATATATATATATATATATATATATACAAAGTGTACAATAAAAATATTGAAAAGTAAAGGAAAATATCAATTAAGTACAAATGAAATTCAATTTTAAATCTATTAAGAGAGTAAAATAAACATACAAATTTACAAATTTAATTAAGTACAATCATGTTCAGATTCATCAGGTAGATAATAAATAATGATAAATTTATTTATTAAATTTCTCAAATATTTCTATTAAATCTATAAACATGTAATTTTAAGTCAATTAGACACAATACGTAAAATTTGTAACAATTAAAAAATATTAGAAAAAAATTAAACGTTTAAAAAAACTCTACTAAATTATAAATATACCAATACGTTTTATCACGTATTATTTAGCATAAGGACATTATTTATAAGAGTGTAGTAAGGCGTAGCTATTAACTAAAGAAGAAGAATCCAAACCATGAATGTCTTATAAGAAACTTAAAATGCTATGTAGTGTATGCATTTAGTATTTTCATGCTTGCAGTCTTACATGATTTAAAATTAACTTTCTATATTTATTCGGTAATTAATTTTCTATATTTATTATATTTTATATTTACTTGTATTTATCTGCTGATATTAGTAATTTTCAATTTTATGCTTTGTGGTTTGGGATGGCTCTTAAGTGTACTGGTATATTTTTTATGATTGTCCTGCCTTTACAGAAAAGCATGCTTCTGTGCTCATGTATTGAAGATCTTCTCAAGAAGCTCTGGCTATGTTGTAACCCAATTCTATTTGTAGTTTCATTTTGCTCCCTTTATTAAATGTGAATTACTATTTTATATGTACTCTATTGATATTCTTTTGAGCATTATAACATTGTAATTCTTGTCCATGCTGTAGTGTTAGAAAGTTGGACTGCCGTATATTATTTTATTTCGAATTTTTGCCGTGTTTGAGTTAAGTGAATTTGTAAATTTTTCTTTTATTTACGATTTGATTATATATGTATTTAGAGTATTTAAAGATATTAGAAAGAAATCGCATATGTATATAACTAAATAAAATATTGGCATTAAATAGCAAAATGTTAAGTTATTCTATAATTTTAAAAGCTTCTTAATTCTTTAGATAAAAATATTGAAACATTTTTATTAAAACTAACAAAATAAACGTAAAAACGTAAAAACTGAATAAAAAACTAAAATAAACGTAAAAACTGAGAGAAATCAGAAGATTAGCTTTCTTAAAATCAATCACTTTTATTGGGAAGGAAATAAAATATAGAATCTTTTTAATATTAAATAAACTCAATAGTTTTGACTAATTAAAAATCTTGCTAACTTTAATGATCAAATTTATTTGATTTATTATTTTTTACAAATACCATCAACATCCAAAAATTTAAAAACAGATTTTCAAGAAGCAAATTATTAAATATGTTTAGAAGACTTCAGTAACTTATTTGATTATGAAATATTATTCTCAAACACAGAGTAAATATTGAAAATATTGAAATTTTATGGATGATGTAAATATATATACAAACACACACACACACACACACACACACACACACACACACATATATATATATATATATATATATATATATATGATAAAAATCTTTTAACTGGTGATAAAAGGGTTCTAAAGCAAAAGAATAAAAAATTCCATTATTTGAAATTTCAATTCACATAAAAAATTTTGTTTTCAATGTTTTTCAAATTCTTTTATGAAAAAAATGCTGCATAGAATAAATTAAAAAAAACTAGGAGAAAAAGAGTGATTAACACATTTCCATACTCAAACGTAAGTAAAAAAAAATTAAAGCTTTAAAATAATCCATAGGTATCTCTTACAGAAACTGAGAAATAAAGATCTCGGAAATTTTTTTTGATAACTATTGAATAAAAGCGCTTGTAGGAGTGGAGTATCATCCGTTTTCACTTCTTGAATATCTGGTTCCATCCAGTATATCGGTGTCCAAGAGTATATCTTTCACTTTCCCCCATCCATTAATGCATTATGAATGTAGGGGAGTGACTACATGGTCGTCATTTACCTTTGACACTGATATACCAGCAAGCAATTATGTTATTAACAAGCGTCATTTTCGAAGAAGGGGGATCATTTCAGCTACTGAATGGAAGTCATTCTTTTTACTGTTTTGACTACGAACCAATTGAAGGCTGCTTTATTACGTGAGAGATACAGCAAAACTGAACATTTTGAGTACTTAAAAATAGACGATTCTGAATTCCAAAGAGACTTATATCCAGAATTTGTTGATGTTAATAAATTTAATATTATTATTCGATATTATTACAAAAGACGTTTGTTTCATATAAAGAATTCAAAAATGTTAATAAAAATTAATATTCCTTATTTATTCTTCAAAAATGAGTGAGGAGTTTTTCTGTAAATAGCACTGAAAAATTTTATATAATATTTATTAACTATTCATTTCAAAAACTTCGAAACAGTTTTAAATTCTAAATAAAATTAAAAAATAATTTTTCAAAATTATTTTATAACTTTTTATACATTTATTTT
>JAPDSC010051868.1:448353-481996 GCA_026290005.1 Latrodectus geometricus | reverse complement strand
TATATATATATATATATATATATATATATATATATTAGCGATTACTACAATTTTAAAACATACGCAGTTAACATTAAATAAAAATTTACATAATAGGGTTAAAAATTTGTAAGGTGGTAAATTTTAGAATTTACAGCTTTGTGATGTGTGAATCAAGAATTAATTAATTTGAGATAGAAAATATTTTTTCAGATTCATTTAGTTTTAAATTTAAATATTAATAATTGAAAGCAGTTACTTTTTAATAATTTATAATTGAAATGCTTACATTGGCTTTAATAAACATAGCGTAATAATAATTCTAACTATTCAAACTTTTTATAAACATGTTAACAGTGTAATATATATTTCACTTTTTTTTAAGTTTATATGTATTTTTGAATATATTTGTGATTCAAGGTGTAATACCTTCAAAACTATTGCAATTTAGATCATTAATATTTCTTTTCATGCAACTGTATCCGCAGTTTTACCCAGTAATGATAAATGCTATATCAGGAAACAGCATTTTCATCCTCCTCAACGTTTGCGCTTTTCTCTTGATCTCATTAGACCTAGCGTATCCAGAGAAAAAGTTCTACTGGCCAAATAAACGTATCTTTTGTTCTTTTCTTTACTTTATCTGACTCATTATTTTTGTACTCACTCTTCCCTCACGCTTTCTTCTTGATATCATCAAAGGAATAGTAAAAAATAATGAAATCTTTACCATTACTCACTATGAATGTGATCTTTACGAAATACTCGTGTATGACAATGGCTCCAATATTCCTTTTAATATTATTGTAAAAATATTCTATCACAAATGTTCACTCATTTTTGATATTTTTTCAATTAACATATCTATTTTTATTTTCATAATTTAAAATGAGTCAAATTTGAAAACATATTCACAAATGTTTCCTTTTGCGAATAACTTGAGATAAACATTAATATTTTAATTTTTAACCTAAAGTATATTTCTTAAGCTTTTCGTTATTTTATTCTCGTTTAATTATTTATTATCTCAGCAAACATTTTTATGTAACTGGATTAAGCCTAATATCATAATATACGAGTGATTAAATTAAAACAGAAAATTGTTTGCGTGTATATTATATAAGATACATATGTATATATATATATATATATGTGTGTGTGTGTGTGTGTGTGTGTGTGTTCAAATATTTTTATATAATTAAATTCATTCTTGTTATCAAAAATTTCAGAATCTGTCTCCATAAAAAAAAACGTAATAAATGAAATAAAGTTTTTATGTTGATGAACTTTAATCATAAAGATGAGCCACATATGAAGTAGTTAACAAAGCAACTTATAAATATTTGCAAAGTACTACGAAATATAGAAATTCTTAACAAAAATACAGATCAATATATTTTTGCATGCGGAATTTGAAAATTATTTATCATACATGTCGCACGAAAAGAAATCCTTCCATCTAAATTTGGAATTTTTAAATTTTTTTTAAAAGAAATGTTCTGAAACTCTAGCTTGTTTCTCATTATTAACTGATTTATAAGTTTCATTAAAAATAAATTCAGTATACTTATGATGCATAAAGATAATTATTCCTTTCTTATAAGAAATTATCCTTAAAGGTATATTATATGTTATCTAAATTCATCTCTGTATATAATGTGTATTTCTCAAATATATTTTCAATCAAAAATGAGTTTTAAGTTACATATTATCTTACAAATTATTAAAATTGATAAATGAATTGATAATTTTAATTTCTAAATGATAAAAATTTTCATATGATGTCTGGGCTTTATCGTTATAAAAAAATTCTTGAAATAGCATGCAAAACCAAATAATTTGTCTTTCTATAATGGACATTAAATAAAACTCAGTGTCTAATTTTCTGTCTTCAATAGAATTTGTTTGTTAAGATATTGATTATATATACTAATATTTTTAAATTTTTAATATTTAAATACCATTCTTTAATATCATTTAATAACTGCCATTTTAATCATAAATAAATGCGATTTCTTCTCCTAAAATTTGTGTTAATTTTACTCAATAGAATAATGCCCAACATATAATCCCTTTAATAATTAAAAATATCTCTAATATTTAAAGATATTTTTCTATATGCAATTGTTTGCTTAAAAATATCTTATTACAAGGTATAAATATTTATCGAATCACTTGGAATGAGAAAAATATTTCAAGATCAGTACAGAAAAAGACTTTTTTGAAATTTATTAGTTGTCATGACAAGAAATGGAAGTTTTAACTTTTTGTTTATTCAGAAGGTGTATTAAAATGATGAAAAAAAATTCTGAAAGAGGAATGTTGGAAATAATAATAACTAAAAGTTACTGTGCTTGCATAAACAAATAAACTTTTAGCGTTGCAAGCGTAAGCTTTAATTCCCTTTGCGACCTAAACTCATTAGTCCCGCTACGAGCCCCAACATAATTTTTCTCAGAGAGATGAGGCGGGCGTACTTGTTTCCTTCCAATTAGTACTTAATCAGACAACATATATCAACCAAACAATTTAAAATTTGAGAGTTCTTAATGACCATATGTTTCGACCACCTGACATGGCATATATAAGTAACAAGAGAGGGAAAGGATTCTATTGAAGGGACACTCAATAAAGGAAACTGGGGTGGGTGGGGGAGAACGACAGTAATTATCCAACAGCAGCACAAGAAGTGATCCTTGTCGCTGGAAGAGACAACATTTGGCTGAGACAGTGGGACCATGAGGCTCAAAAGGTTGAATAGGGCACCTGCCCCTCGGCCCTTGGGAGCATTCTCTTTTCTCCCTGAGTCCTTTTCTCTACCGCAATAAACTGATGTGGCAACGAGAATGAAAAGGGAGTAAATTGAGTTTCCCTGCCCTAAGAGGGACTGCTTACCAATTATTTACTATATTTGGCTATGTTTCGCCCACAACGAGGCTAATTCTTAATGTATTTGAATATAAATGTAAATTTTGATATAAAACTGTAAACTACTGACAAAAAAGTTTTTTTCTTTCAAGTTATCGCTCTTTAAAGTTAATTTTGAATTTCGATATTTCGTGGAAAAGAAATCTTGTCAAAATATCAGAAAATCTTTTAAGAACTTAAGGAACTATCATAATCCCTGGGAAATCCATAAAGTCAATACTAGAATCCATTGTTTTGTGTACCTGCTTAGCAACATATTCATATTGCCTTAACTATAGCAGCCATTTCTATCAATGGCTTTCTAATATTTATAAACAAGAGTTAAAAATAGTCAATTAAATATGTTAAGAACTCTACCTGAGTTTTTTTCTCTCTAGAGCAGTAATTATTTTATAATTCTCTGTTGAGAAAATATGTGAAAAACACATATCAATAATTTTATTCAATGTTTATATTAATAATAAAAACATCATGTTAATAATTATGTCAATGTGAGCATATGGTAGATATATTTTGAAAATTCATTCTGATGGAAATTGCAGGTCCGATCCTGGGAACTTTAAACTGGTTGAGTAATTTTAAATTTTATCATCTACAGACATAAATTATCATATTATTTAACCACTTATAAATACATTGTAAGCAATCAATAGTTGAAGAATATGATATAGTAGAAATATTGTAAAACTCCACTTAAAATTATATGTAAAATCCAAGTTTCCTTTCTTTGATTTATAAATATTGAAATTCATATATTCATTTTGAAATAAAGGATTTTAACTTGTTTATAAATAACTTTAAATGTATATGAATAGAATATTAATTTCAAAATTCTGTCGATTTTGCATAGTAATTTAAGTAAATCCAGCTTCATTATTTACGTTGAAATTTTATAGTACAGTACAGAAAGAGTTAAAATTCTTGATTTAAATTTTAAAAAATAAAAACGAATTACATCATGTATTTATTTAATTTTTTCACTTTCATAACAAAATTACATTTCTCAAGAATTCAAATAACGGTCGTATATTCAATCAAATATGATCTGCAAGAAAATAATTAGAATTTTGTTGAATATCTTCTGCTAAATAATCCCATATGCGTTTTCATGCAGAAATTGAAAAGGTCATAAGATCATTTGGTATTTCAAACAAGCCTAATGCAATCAGCTTGAGAATTTGTTAACTATCACATTAAGCATTACATCTAAGAACATTCAATAATATGTGAGATCATCTGTTTTGGCAGACTTTGGCGATTTGTCTGGAAGCAATGAATGGAGAATCCCTGCTCATCTGCTGATGGCGTATGAATAGAGTGTTGTTGAAAGGTAGGCATATTCACATCTCTAGACCTCTTTTATAACAATGCAGCCATCCGATTTTCTGAAATGAGCATAATAGATATTAGTCACGATTGCTATCAACGGTATTCATTTTTATATTCATTCTTCATTTATTATAAAGTAATGCAATAAAATACTAAGCCCTTTTGTGCCAATTAACTATAGTATTCAAAATCATTTTTTTTCATTTAATGAGAAATTCAAATCAATATTCTTAAAAATTATGTTATTATTTTTTTTTAATATTTTAATCTAAGAAATATATTTATCAAAGAAGCATTTAGCATTTCATCTTTTAAGGACATTTTAAATGATATCTTTTAAAATAACTTTAATGATGTTTAGTATGCATTACAATATTTATTGGTACAATATAGAAGCATCATTTTCATGCAATAAAATTTAACATTTTGCTTTACTGAATTATTATAAGTTTAAAGAATTACTGAATTATTAATTTAGTTTAGAAATGCGAAATAAAACTTTATTTTTATATTCTTTGACTAATTATTCTCTATTAAATTTATTATTTATTAATTACTATGAGATATATTACTATTTTTAAATTACTTATTTATATATTACTATTCAGAGTGTGCTTATGACACTTAAATTATATTTTGAATATTATATCTAAAACATTTATTAAAGAATTATATTAAAAAGATTGCATTATATTAAAAAATTTCTTAGTATTTAATCAGACAACATATATCAACCAAACAATTTAAAATTTGAGAGTTCTTAATGACCATATGTTTCGACCACCTGACATGGCATATATAAGATAATTAATTAATAATATACCCATCACAAATAAAACTTTATTCTGAAACTTAGTGGTGTTGTTCAGAATATTCATAAAAGGCTACTTGAAACACATTCTCAAAGGCCTTGCCATTCACTTCATATATCTTATGTAGAAATATAACAATATAAGATATTGCTTTCAAAAGAAGATTTGTAAGAAAGTTAGAAAAGAAGTCATATTTCAATCCTCTCCAATTCTTTTCAAAGTAAATCTTTTAATTATTCGAAAAATAAAATTCAGAAATTAGAAATTAGAAATGTATTTTACATCAGATCAACAGTACTTTAGCGAATAAAATTCTGTTACACATTTCGAAATACTCTTTATAAAAACCTTAACCTTGAAGAGCACAATATTGGTTTAATTGATATTAGGTGAATCTATACAATATTTTAATGAATAGAATTATTTTTTATTATGTATTTTTATTTGAGACTTTAATATACAAAATTTTTAATTTAAATATCGAATTTGTGTTAAAATATTTAATTACATTTAAATAGGTATCTTTTTCAGA
The DNA here is from genome assembly GCA_026290005.1 of Latrodectus geometricus. Taxonomy (NCBI): domain Eukaryota; kingdom Metazoa; phylum Arthropoda; class Arachnida; order Araneae; family Theridiidae; genus Latrodectus; species Latrodectus geometricus. Next base: position 476,416 of record JAPDSC010051868.1, on the reverse strand, counting down.
ATCGTTCAAGATAATTTACATAAACAAAAGAAATTGATATCAAAGTAATTTTTAACAATCCCGTTTAAGAAATGTGCTTTTATTTGAAATCATATACTGTAAATTAAACTTAAAACTAACGCATATTCAGTTAAAATTAGTTTTTAAATGTAAAAATAGACTCAAATGAAAAAAAAATATTTCAGAAAATTATTTGACCTGTGTTTTTTACATTTACAAAATAAATTTTTTAATACCTTTTCTTAAAATGAAAAAAAGTTAATATGCTACAATAATTAGATAATCTCTGCAAAAGAAGAACATTTTATTAAATGAAAACCAAAGTAAAAAGCAAGAAGTAATGAAAAAGATCTAGAACGCAATTAAATATTACTATGAAACAATTATTTTTCTGATATATATTTTAATAGGACTATTTCATTATTTTTTTTCAGATTAAAAGTAAAGTATCCTTAAATGGAACTGAAGCACGAAATTACGTTATTCTGGACGAAAGAAATAATCGTCCAGCGAAACAAGATAAAGTTAAGAACTGATTTATTGCAATTAAATCATGCAGCAAACGATGAAATTTGCGTTCTTTTTCTTTGCTTCCTCATGCTACCACTCGGTAATTTGTTCTGTTAATAGTTATTGAAATCGTCGCAATATTTTCCGTTCGCCTGGCTTTATTTCGTTCGCCTGGAATGGCAACGGTCGAAGAGAGAGGGAAATCATAAATCATCGATGGTAATCATTTTAACTCAATACATAAAACAATCGATAAGAGGAACAAAAAAAAAATATTCTGATAACTTGAAGCAATCTGTGGAGATGAATGTAAATGGGGATACACAACTCAAAGCATGTGAGAAAAAAGTAGGAACATCCATTTCCGGTTTTAATGGCGGGAAAGAATTTATGAATATTGAAAATTATCTTCAAAAGTGGACACAGAAAAAAATGGCAACCTGGCATCGAGATTAAAGTGGTGATGATGATGAGAGTTCTTTAACTTGCTTCAGCGAGCACAGAGAATATTGATTGTATTTTGTGTGCAGTAATTTAGTTTTCTTTTTTGGACAGGATGATGAATCTTTTTCAATACAAAAATCGACTCTGATGATATCCAAGGAACGTTTATTTAGGATAATAAATGTTGAAAACAGACAATTCACGTAGCTTTAATCATTTTTATTTATAAGGAATAAATAAAATACACAGTTGAGTTTAATTATTTTTCATGCATTTTCTTCTGAATTCGGAATTTTTATGATATTTTCTGAGATATATACATTTTTCTACAAGCAAATTTTATAAGATGCTATTTTTCAATGCTTTATTTCTTTTTTAGCGAAAAAGATTTTTTGCATGTTATGATTTGTGCTTAAGTTAAGCAATTTATTCTTCTATTTTTCATAAAAATAATTTTTTTTTCTTCATCCTTTAATGAAATAAAAGGTAAGTTATTTTTTTCACTTTTTATGAATTATTTGAAAATAGAATTTTTAGGTAATTAACAACTTAAATTAACAATAATTATTTATTTCCAAAAATTCTTTTTTAAAAATACAGAAAATAGATTTAGTTACTTATATTTTTAAGCTTTCATAATTCATGTTAAAAGATTCATTATTTATTTATCAATGAAGGAATTAGAAATTCCTCCTTGTCAAGCCACTATTAAAAGAATTAGAATATAGAACCACTATGTTTGAGATACATTTATACTATATATTATAGTGCTTTACTGTTTTACAAAAAAATACACATATTGCTTAACATGTTTTTTTTCACGAAATATTATTTGAGTGGTATTTGATTATCATCAGAAACGTCCATTTTGTACTTAAATGATGACGAAAACAAAATTGTGTAAAAACTAATGCAATAAAATATATGTTTGTAAGGATTCAAATTTTCTTGATTTCATATATGAACACAATATGGAATAAAGTAAAAAAAATCTCGTGCTTATAGTATCATTACCCATGATTGTCTATCTAAGAGGAAGAACAACCTTGAAATTTTTCATAGTATGGGATATGCCCTCTTTTTACTGCAATGGTTGCTTCGCGCCGTCTCACCCTACTTAGCACCGTATTTTCCACGTGAACTCAGGCCACCTGTTCAATGTAACAACTTCCCAGAAGCCAACTCTTGGACTACTGTAATGGACTCGTTTCATAGTGTTACTGTGATGAAACCACCTGCGTTCTCCGACTTCTCTTTAAATCAATTGGAGTAGAAAATAGCTTGTGGTGCTAAAACGACTCTCAACCCTAAAACGACACCACTTCATTGATGAGATGCCCAGTTCTTGTCTACCTTGCATCTCTCTAAATTCCAGATAGAAAACTTTCAAAAGATTTGGTGTTTCGGACGATAAACAACTATACTACCTTTATGAAGATGTCTGATAATAGTAAATCACGACATCTGTCGATTCATTGCTGTACACAGTTGTTTTCAACGCACTTGCTGACAGGCTCTTTCTCACTTCATGACGATATATTCATCATACACTGCAATTATTTTCCTAGGATGACCATCATATGCCTTTTCAACCGCTGTTTTATAATTTTGATTGCGTTTTAAGGGTGCGAACCCGCACATTTTCAAATTCCGAAATTTTCTGCAACACTTATCACATTTATCGATTCTCTACATCTCCAATCATTCTTTCACGTGTGAGATCGTCCAGGTGATTTTTTCTATTATTATTTCAAGAGAGAACTTACTTACTCTTACAGCGAATATCTTTAATAACTTCTTCTTCCTTCCTTTAATTGTACTTTTAATATGGGAGCGCCGACTGCATGGGTTTTGCGTACCCTCAAAGCGACTGTGGTGCTCCTGACATACGCTGATCGTAAGAACACTTTTTCTGCACTTTTATGACTATCTATTTAAAATTTTCTTTGTTGCTTACGTTTAGCATACTAGTATATAAATACATATATATTGTACTCCTGAGGAGAAGAAGAAAATAATCAAAAGTATTCATATGATTCAGATTAGAAGCAGGGGATTGATTTTGATTTATGCAAATGATTTGATTTGTTTTCTAAGAAATTCATTGTTAACCAAATCCGTTAGACTGGCAAATATTTTGTGATTGTGATAAGCATAATCACAATCTAGCAACGTTCTAATAAAGTTTTATTTTAGAACTAATATTTCAGTCATATACTAAATATTTAATTTAGTAAACTTTATTGCTAACAAGTTTTTTTTTAAAGTTTTTTAAATTGATTTTAAATATATTTAACTGGTAATATACACATATTCTTGTCAGAACTAGAAGAATTTCAAATTTCTGTCATTAGTTTTTATGCCCTTTTTACTAAGTTTTGTATCACAAGTATGAAACATCACATATTTCAAGACACAGTTGGAAACAGGATGCATATATTTCAAATTTTTTTTTATTTCTAATGGTGGGTACTTGGGTGATTTACCATTAGCCACCACAAGGCCAGAAATTACTAATCATTCATCGTTACCCTTTGGGCACTTGTGATCCAAGTCATGGAGGCGAGTTGAACTGCCCACGTCACACCACCACAAGCTCGTTTATATGGTAGGCCACATTCATCCAGCATCTGAGGAAAGGACAAGAAACACAAAGAAAGAGATAGTACATCCATGCAAGAGCTGGGATTCGAACCCAAGTCCTCCCCATCAGTAGTCAGGTACTCTAACCACTAGACAGGGTGGGCGGCATATTTCAAACATAAGTTCAATTATTTCTTACAGTTTTGATAGTAATTTGCACCTATTAGGACATTAAAATTTTTAACACTATATTTTGAAAAAGATAGTTATCTCATGATCTGAGGACAAAAACATATTTTTATCAACTGCCATTTTTTTTTCTTTAAAAATAAATCAACTTTAGGCATTTAATTTTTTTTCTTTTTTTTTGGAAAAATTAAGAATGTTATTAGTTTTTTTTTCAGTAAATGAGAAACAATGTAATTGAGTAAATAGTAAAAAAGTTTATAATTTATAAAATTTCACTAAACAAATATCTTCATTAAGTAAAAATATAAGATGTGCTCTCTTAAAGCTACAAAAATCAATATTTGGAAATATTTGAAATAAAATTTATAAAATGAATCTTGGTTCGTTATAATATAATAATTCGTTAATTTCACTGTCTGAAAAGTAGTCTCTTAATATTTTTAAGCTAAATTGAAAAAGAATTTGCGTGAAAGATACTTTTTAAATCTTTTCAGGTTTAATTAAAAATATTATTTTGCAATAGTTATTTTATTTTTTAATTATTGTTCTAACTAGAAATCTTTATCTTATATTATTTTGCAATAGTTATTTTATTTTTTGATTATTGTTCTAACTAAAAATTATTATCTTGTTAAAATCAACGTATAAACTAAACAACTAAATTTCGTTAATAGTTCAAAAAAATTGGATTATGGAAACAAAAAATAAAAATAATAAACCTGGAAATATAATTGATATTTAATCATTTTTAACTTGAAATATAAATTTTTGTTCTAACAAAAATACAATTTCTTAGAACTAATTATAAATTTATAATAAATAGTGTGTTTGAATTTGTAATTTTATCTTTTACGAGTTTTCAAAAAAGTTTAATTAAATCAAAGAAATATATTTCCCTAACTCGAAACCTTATTTCGAATATTTTACTAAAAGAAGCTTAAATAAATTGATGTAATTTCATTTAGAATTATGTTATTTTGGTTCGTATTGAAAATATGTAAAATTTCAATAATTAATTAAAATGTTATTCATTCATTTTTTGAAATAAAAGGAAAATAAATTGAAGCAAACGATAAAAAATAATACAAGAAATTTTCGTAAACTTATTTTAAATGAATAAAATCAAAGTAATTTTATATTAATTGTTAAAAAAATTTCTATGCTTATTTTAAAATTTTCATTTAATATCTTTAAAATTATTTTCATTTCAAATAATTAAAATTATCAAAATATTCTTTTAAATATTTTTCCCAATTAAAAATTAGAAGCTGATATATAAAGTAATGGTATTTTTTTCATTTTGAACATATTAAAGTTATATTTTTTAAATAAGCTTCGGAATGTGAATATTTTCTAAGTATAGAAATTATAATAAACTAAAATGTTTTAATTATGATCATAAATTGTGCATAAGGGCTATAAAAATCTGATAATTTATAATTTATATCTGTGACGTGCTTGTAATAGTTAAAACTTTTTTGTTTATTTAATTTTTTTCTGAAATGGAAAACAATAATTTTTAATAAAATTAAGTATTGCAAATTCAACATAAAATGCAAAGTAATTTATACATTTTTAAAATATTTAATTTCTAAAGGAAAGCATACATTGCGACTCAAAATATTGTTAATGATATCAAGCAATCAATATTTAACTATATTCGAAAGAAGATTCAATAAAGATATTTTGTTTTATTTCACAAATTATTTAAATTTGCTTCAGTTTTACACCATTTTAAATTAAAAGTATAAACGTTTTTAGCATACAAGTAGGGAAAATTTTCGACAAAATATTTAAAAGTAAGAAGATAATATTTAAACTAAACTGACACTATTTTGAGTATTTCTCAGTTGAAAATAACTGCTTAAGCATCTGAAATAAATCCCTAAAATATCCTTTGCTTTTTAATCATTTTTCGTCTCAACTCTATTCCTGAGATTAAATGTTACAAAAATAGATCTTGGTTCTAAAATAAATATAGGATTATTTTGTCTGAGATATAGATTATATCTATATTTATCCGTAAGAGAAAAAAACAGATATAGAAAGAAAATTGAGTTTAATTCTATTATGTTAGTTTTAACTTATCGGAAAATATTTATCTTATAGTTACTAATGGAAATTATTTTGAGTCTATTTACTTTAAATCAAAATATTCTGTTAAAATTTAGATAACAGTTTTCTTCCAACGAATTTTTGGATTTTTATGAAGCAAAATCAGAATGTATTTATTCCCTTTGCAATCTTACAGAAATAATTAGAGAGTTACTTTATGATTTTCGCGAAACTTGCATAACAATATAAAATAATCAACGTGCCTTTTGCTTGAATATTATTTTTATTTATTGATTCATCGTATAATAATTTTTATAAACAAATTTATCAAACCTGAAAAAATAAAAAAATTGAGACAATTCTAAGATTGTGAAGTATTAATTCAAATAATATTATAGAAGTTTTTAATAGTTAGACTAATATTATGGAAGTTTTTGTTTCAAAGTAAATAAAGATAGTAATGTAATTATGTATGAAATACTCAAATGTAATATATATTATATGAGATGTCTATCAAATATTTTTTTATATTTTTTCTAGGTAATATGCTAGACTAATCTTGATAAAAAATTTTATGTAATTTTAATCTGGGAATTACAAACATTCATTCCACAAATTTATGTTCTGAAAAACACCTACGTATTTCAGTATAAAAATTTCTAAAATATTTCTTAATTAAAGAAATATTTTACAAATTTTTAATTGGGAAGTTTTTGATATTTTGTAAGGAATATACGTATTTTGTAATATATATATTCATAATATTTCCGTAATGTTTGCGTAGCTAATGAAACTAAAAAATATGAAAGAATATATAAGTAAAAGTTATTTTTTATTTATTATAATATAGCAAAAGCCCTATTCATTCAATCAATATATGTAATAAAATTTTTATTTAATTTAAAAATGTATTAAAACGTCATCATAAAAAGCATAATCATGCTATTACTAAAACACATGGATTTATTTCATAAAGTTAAAACTTAAAACATTCTAAATTTTAATAATATAGTTTAATATAATTTCAAATTTTAATGATAAATAATCTTCATTTTATGCAGAACATGGAATTTTTTGCATGGTTATTATTATATATTGTATGTGTGAGTATGTAATAACTATACGATTGTTATGTTATATAATTATGTAATACTATAATTATGCATAATCCATTGAGTTCCAATGCTAAAGTACAAATTGTTAGAAGTCGAAACACAAAATTCCAATTTTTCGAATCCTTTTGAACTTTATTTTATTATTTTTTTTCTTGCTTTTTCAGAATATTATATAGTTTACTAATATTCAGTTCATCTAAGTTGCAGATAAGATTAAAGAAAATGTTTTCTTTCTAGTAACGAATTGTTTTCCACAACTTAGCCACACACATTGAATCGAACAACTATAAATAATTCCATTTATTTTCCTTAGTGTATATAATTATCTTTGTTGTAAAATTAATTATAAATATTAAAAATGAACAGAAAATGGGAACTACATTACATTTTTATTAATACGAGTTATCTTTCCCATTCTATTGGTACTTAAAAATCACAGTAATAATGTGAACAAATGTTGCCACATAACCGCATTAACTATTCATGTTTCAATATTAATACAATCTTAAGTGCATTTATATTAATACACTTAGATTACAAACATGAATCATGGGAAATTTTAATATTTTAATTTCATTGTAGCTTTTAATGAAATAAAAAATACTTAGTAATCAAATATATTTCAATACTTCTCCAAATTAGTTTATTGTATTTTAAATTACAGTAAATTCAAAAAATACATATAAATGCTTTGCGAACAATTTCTTTTCTTACTTATAAACTACACAAATATAAAATGTGATAAGGTAGCTTATTTTAAACTTCCAATGCTTAATTACCCATACGAAATAATAAACACAATGATTAAGTTTTATCTCATTTAACTGACGTAAATTTGTAAATCCATTATGATAGAAATCCCTTAAATATTATGAATCTAGCAAACTTTGCTATAGATATATATATAAATAATTTCCCATTTTCTGCATTTGTTACAAATATCAAATATATATTAAAAAATTCTTAAGCTAAAATAAATAGCTTCACATGATTCTTCTTAGAATCTCATTAAATCTTAGAAATTAACTTGAAATTTAGAAGATTTCAAACCGTACTTCAAATTAAATGTTTTCAAAAAATACACTGCCAATAAATATGAGCATGATAACTATGTGTTATTTTGAAAACTAAAACGGATTGTAAATGTAATACATTTAAAGATCTAGCTATAAAATTACTCGAAAGATTGAAAATTTCGTTGATAGAGAAATGTTTTCTGTAATTTAATAGAATCATTTTATTGGAGATAAAGGATTTTATAACAAACTGTACAAATACTAACAAATTGAAACATTTAAAAAATATGGAAAAAAAAACACCTATAATACTTTAAAATTATAATTTGTACAGGGAATTCTCTTTTTAAATTTAGTAAGATATTAAATGAATAAATACGAAGAGAAGTCGTGACATTTGGCTTATTTATCTGGAATAAGATAAATAATAGAATGAGTAATATCTTTTTTTTTAATTTTATATGTATCTGAAGATTATTAAAGACACTTAGCTTAATGAAAAGTCGAGAAAGAGAAACACAAAATTAGAATTTGATACAGAGATGTAATTAAAAAATTATTTAAAAAAACATAAATTGATTAATATAATCATTAATATAACCTTTTCAATTTTCTAACAAATTATGTGAACAAGGCCATTTATTGTTATTTCGAATTCAATTAATATTTTTTCTGTATTAAACATAATACAAGCAATAAATATTTTCATTGCAACTGAATTCTTAATAAAGTAAATAAAATATAAGAGGTTTTTTGCAATAGGATCACAAATTATTATATTTTGAATGAAATCTGAAAATGATGATTGATTACATATCGTAAGGAATGTTTTCAGTTTAATCACCATTTTTAAAAACGGAAATTCATTGTGTCACTCTAATGTTGATACAAAATAAATTTTAGTCATATATTGTTCTGCATGAGTTCTATGTGTAAATAATCAAGCATCACTATTATATCAAAATTCCATTAAGCTTTTCATGCCTATTATTTAAAGATAAATTAAATAAGCAGAACGAATTTTGTATTAAATCACTACTTGTTATAAATTTATTTAAGAAATAGAACATTTTATACTTTAATTATTTTCTTTAATTTTAATTGAAAAAATAGCATGATCAACTGATTTTACTATGTTTCTAAATATTTGAATATAAATAAAATGTAACTCAATAAATTATAGGTTTATATTTTAAATCTATATTTTAATTGAATTCTTTACTCATAAAAATGTTTAAAAAATTTTTTAGCAACTAATGCTTATGATTTTCAACATAAAATTTCATATTTAATAGAGTATTTAACTTTTCGTGTGTTACAATACAGTTTTTAGAGCTGTTAATGCCTTATTCTTTATTATTATAATTTAAAAAAATACATTTTATGAAACTAATTTCTGTTTTACAAAATATAATTTACTATCAATATAGTTTTATGTAACAAGACTGCATTTATATGTTTTATTATAGTAAGTAAAATGTGTAACTTTGATATTAAAAGCATTAATTAATGCTTCTTTTTATTAGTTATAGATGAATGGGAATCTAAGAAATATTTTACGAAGCATTAAGATATATTTTTTTCTGTTTTAAACAAGAACTACGTCTATGCATAGTTAAATTTTCCTAAGAACAATGACATTGAAATATTGATTACTTTTGATTAGATTGCAAAAATTCTATATTAGTAAAGCAGAAAAACTTTAAAATACCAAATAATTTATCTTAATATCCGGAAGTTTATTTTTGTAAAATTTTTTGATGATTAAATATTATTTGAAACTTTATTATTTTGTTAATAATACAGAGAAATGTTTCTATTTACAATGAAATAAACATAACTTTTGAAAAAGAATTGAAGAATTTTGATGTGTAAACAGGATATTTATAGCTACCATTATATAGGTTTTCATCAATGAAATAAAACAAATACAGAGTAGGACATGATACTTTTTTTTGAGATCGTTGCTAAATATTCTGAGAAATCTGAGCCTCAGAATTAGATAAAATCTTTATTATTAGAAATATTTAAATCAATAGAAAAAATACTAAATTACGAATAATTTTTCATATTTCCCTGGTTATCTCTATTCATGTGTGTGTGTGATTAAAAATTAAGAATATAATTTTATTTTCATATATATTGATAATTTTAATCAGCAACATTTCATACCTTCTAATAGTTGAAGACTTCATAAAATTGCTTATCACCAACTATAGTACATCATCATCATTTTTAACATTTATTGTTCTCTCGGATCATTTTTCATTAGATAAGGGTCTTATTCATATGTCTAGGGAAGGTTAACTTATCAAACTCCCTAGCATTCATTCATCCCAAGATAAGAAAACACAAAAAGTAAAAATGTTACATTTAAGTCACGTTTTACAACAGCTGCTATTGAATACGGTGCCTTCCAAGTGATTTTTTGACATGATACATAAAAGCAATTTTATTTTACCGAATTGTTTACTGGATTTTTAGATCTAACATTTGCATTACTGAAGCAAATATAATTAATTTTAAAAGAATAATCATAATTTTATTCCTTTAAAATTTTATCATTATAAGTGATTTGTTCATTTTTTTACCTATAACAAATTGTTTCGTGAAATATTTTAGCAAAAACAGCACCACTAAAAAGTTTTGATAAATTTTTTTTTATAGTTTTGAATTCCTTTGTTACATACATTTACATAGATTTCATTCCATATTCTTATATTGCAATGTATTTGAAAACAACTTACAGCATGTATTGGATAATTCATTAACAAGTAATTATGTGACATACGATTGGAAAATTTTAAAATTTTCATTTTTATATTTTTATTTCGATGCATGTTCTCTTTTTCTCTATAACGAGAAAGCTAATCAAACTTAAGGATTCATTACATGCATAACCATATTTATTTAATGATTCTTATGGAGTTAGCATTAAACTTACAAACAAAGTTCTTCAAAATAATATACAGTAAACAATAGTCAAAACATCATTTATTTATTTAAATACAAACGCTATTTTTTCAGAAGAATTAATCTTTTTCCCAGTTAACTAATAAAAAATGTTACATTTTTCATATGATTTTCCTAATGTACCATTGTGTTTGTAGACTTTCATTTTATATCAAAATGTATTTGACAGCAACCATTAATTAATCATTATCAAATTTATATTTCCTAGTATAGAGAAACAGTTTTATAGGCTCATTTATATCATTTTGAGAAAAAGTTATAATAAAAGCGAAGTAAAAATCTACTTCAAGAATCTCAGAATATAGAGCCTGGTGAATATATGCTTTTATGATGCATGGCTCTGAGGCGAGAAAACTCCTCTAAATTTGAAGAACTAGATTTCACTTGACGTAAAGCAGACTTCCCTTCTCAAGCGGCCAAGCAGACCAGACAACTACTCCTTGTGATGCTACCACACTAAACGAAAATCCTGTGAAAAATGGTCGAGCTTGGATCATCTATCTATGGCGTAATGTTGAGCGGAAATGCGGGAGCCTGTGCAAGCAAGCCATTACCTCGCCCATCTTGGTAATAAGCGGCAAAAGAGGACCCTGGGAGTGAGTTATTATCCGCCTCATCGTGTTGTCTACCTGTTTCACACTTCGCTTGGCAACACCTATTTTAGACGATAGGTGGTCTCTTTTTTTCCCCTAAAGATTCCCTGGGGATTATAGTCTGTTTAGACGTTGGAAAGAGCGCCATCTTTCGCTCCATTTGAAGATCTTAATTTTGAGCGAAAGGAAGCTAAATTACAATCAAAAGAGCCTTCTTGAAGCATTCAGCTCCACATGTTAAAAATCTATTTTACTCTGCGCTGAGCATATATGAGATCAAAGAAATTACTATGTATTTATTTTACTTTTTACAATGTATTAAACGTAGATAGGCAAAATTATTTTTTCCACTGTGTAGTTTAATAAATTTGGTATATAAAAGCTCTAATTATGAAAAGGAAAATCATTTAAAAAGTTTTAGTAACAAAATGGAAAGCAAATGGAACGGGTAAATAAAATGTGATAAAAATTTATTTCATTTTGATAAATAATAAAAAAAATTATAAAAAATAAATTTTTCAAATTTACCAAAAAGAAAATTGCAACAAATTATAAACTTTGATTAAACTTTTAAATTTTTTGCTTTATGATGTATAATTTCAAGCTCAAAATTTTTTAAAATATCAACCAGTCAACAATGTGGATGATATTTAAATTTAATAAACTCCATTGGGAAAAAAGTAAACGAAATTTTAATAGGAATTAATGACCGAATGGAAAGCCGATTGCTACATTGTAAATGCATTTTGCCATTCTAATTGTAGTATTTTATGATAACTAGTAAAACTTTATATCAAAACTTAATTTCTAAACTATATGTCAAAGATTTAATAACGTAAGAAATAAATATTGTATTTTTTCACTGTCATGATTAATTTTCACGCTTATTCCTCTCATATACTTTTACAATTAATTACTTTAATATCACAGAAATTTTGTATTTCTACTTTGAAATGCTTCAAATTATATGGAAAATCGAGTATATAAAGCATTTTTTTCTTATCTAAATATTGTTGATTATGATGACAAAAAATGTAAAAAAAAATTATCATTATTGTTTCCTTATGTTATTATGAACTGTGAAATTTTTCAAAGTTTATGTTTGTATTAAAATAATTCTAATGACTGAATGACCAATTATATATAACTAATGAATTAAAACTAAATCAAGTTATTGAGTATTAGATGTTAATTATATTTTTAATATTTTTATAATATATCTAATTGTTTGCAAAAATCATGATATAATATAATTAAATACTTTTATATTATTATATATAATTTAATTAATATATAATTTTAATATATGAAATATAATTTTAATACTTTTATATATATATTAAAATGGTACAAAAGGAAGTACAATCTCGTTTAAACTGTGATGCTCATAGATGAGAAATATAAATTATTTAAAAGCTGCATGAGCAGTTTCATACAAACAATTTTGTATAAAACAATATTAAACATTCGAAATCAATTTATTTTAATTTTTTTACAACGCAGTTTTTATTTGTATAATTGCTAAAACATATGTTGATAAATTTTAAAAAAATACTAAATTATTTTAATGTAATTTTAAAACGTTAATTTTCGTAACTTTACAATGTTAAATTCAAATCCCAGTTGACACAACAAAAATTCACAATAACAAAAATTAAAGTTACAGTAGAGAAATATATTAAAAACTTATTAAGTTACACATAATTAATAGTTGGAATACTTTTCATTGTTAAAAAATAAAGAGATTTTTCCAATAAATAAAGAAATCTGTAAAATATCCGTAATACTATGATGCTTTAAAATTATATTTCTTTGAATTATATGTAATTAGATTTTATTTGTATGAATTTAAAATATGCTACTTTTAATTAGTAAACTAAGAGGAGATGTTTAAATTTAATTTTTTTATATCGACCGTTAATTATTTTAATTATGTTTAGTACCATCATTAATAATATATTTCTAAAATCATTTATACATAAAACATTTAACTTTGTAATATTTTGATCATTTTTTTTAGAAAATAATTTACAAAATGTTTTATTTTATTTTTGTACTATTGCAAACAATTTTTTTAAGGGGAGAATTTGTTTGTTAAATATCTTTTCTAAAACTTTGAAACTTCTTTTACTATGAATGAATCATAATTAAGCAACTTCTCATAAAATGATTCAATTGAATATTTTTTCACTTTAATTAACTAAATTAAACAAGGGTTCTATTCTATTTGTCTACATTGAAACTTTCATATACTGAATACAGCATAAAAAAGAACAAACAAGTAAAAATGGTAATGAATTTTTAAATACGATAAAAATGCATATAATACCTTTATTAAGGATATGAGTAATATATTAAGCAATTTTGTTAAATGCATATTTTAGTTGGAAATCAGAATAATCCATTTAAAACTTAATAAAAATATTTAAAATAGGTAAATAATTACAAATAGGTGAAAATTTTTTCCAAATTTTTATATCTCTTTAAGATATTATTCCTTTTTAAAATTCTTATTATAAAAAATTAAAACTCTTAAAAAGGGAACATAATTATTTAATAAGCAATAATATTTAATAGTAATCATTCAATTAATTGTAATTTCGATTTTTTGCAATTATTACATTTTTGTTGCAGTGACAGGGATAACTATAGGTTGAAGGTTAATAATGATTACTGAGTTAATTTTTGTTGGCTAACAAAACTTTTTAATTATTTAAATATGAAATGTACACAGTTTATAGTTAAATGCCAATTTGGAATCATATATAATATATCATATATATATTTCCAACCTATTAAGAATTTCGTATTTTTTTCTTCTTTTTGACAATATTGCACATGGTTTAACAGAGTATATTTATATGTATTTTATTAAACAAATATTTGTAGATATTCACTTTCAAATAATAGCTTACATGAAAATCATAAAAAAATGAGGATGTATTACGAAATACTGGAATTTTATAGCATAAAATAACCCCAAGTTTAATTACTAACTTTCAAAATCATTTATTATTTACTATAAATGTTTTAAGCTGATACATCTTCTTGGTTTCCATAAACACACTTTTTGCTATGAGGTTCAAGGTGAAATTTTTTACTTTCAACATAAAATTTTTGAAGTATATAAAAGATTTCCCACCAGATGAATTCTAAATGATACTTATTAATGAATATTAAAAGCAATTATGTTTATTATTCCACACAAGCAATAAGCATTTACAGATTCACTCAGATACAATGTGCAGCATATAAATTTCTTGATTATCCCATTCAAACACTTCTATACTTAGATTTACCACAAAAATAGGTAACAAAAATTTGAACATATGTTGAATTTTAAATATAATATTTGTTTTAGTTTTCTATGTGAAGTATATATCAGGTATATATCATATACATTTGTATATCTGATCTAAACTTTTAATACAATTTATATACACATTATAATAGAATTAGAAATTCCAAAAGTTTTCATTTTTATATATACATCATTGATGAAAGTTATTTTTTACTGATTATTTATAACGTTTGATATTGTGACAATTATTTATAAACTTAATTTCTATTTTTATCACTAGATGGCACTACAAGTGATTTGTCTTGTGCCAAGTGTCTATTCAATGTCAAGATTGAATAGTAAATATCCGTCAAGAAGATGGAAAGTAATGTTACAAGGGGTCACATTGAACACATTCTTCAATTCTAAAATTACAAGCATCTGCGTCTAAATGTGAGGTGAAGTAGCCATGAAAGAATATAGAATTCATTGTCTTATGAATGTTTCTATTGACATTTTACACCAACAAGATAAAATATTACACTATTTCAATTTTAACAACAGAATCTATACAAAAGTAAGATTTTCAAAAATATTTTTTTAACACAATGCGGAGTGAAAAAGCTAAATATTTGATCCTCAACTTCAAATGAACTTGGAGTAATTTTGATGAGTAGTTTTGCTGCAAATTGCCACATGTGACAGAGTAAACAATTTTACAGAATCTATTCAGTTCTAGAGACCACGATGGATGTAAATTTATAACGTATAATTTGAAAGCAACTGAGTTAAATTTAAGATTATGATATAATATGGAATAGAGATTTTAAAAATGTTAATATACTTTTTATAATGAGAGAATGATGCATTTTAAGATAATATTAACACAAATTTTAAATCAGATTTATTTTATACAAATATAAAATAAGTAGTGTTATAAGTTCTTCCTAATACAAAAAATTTTGTTAAAAAATTCTGAACATTTAAAAGCATAATTGAAAAGTAGAGATATGTTCATTCATATATTTTTCATTTTGGTTATTTTCATCTAAAAATGTAGCATTTATTTATTTACTTTTTGGTACCATTGAAAAAATTTAAAGTAAAATATAAAAAACATCAACTGCTTATACAAAACTTTTATTCAGTTTATATTTACTAAAGATTATTTTTTTAAAATAGGCTCATGAATTCTAGAAACAATTGTTCGACAGCTGATATTCGAAACAAAAGAATCATAAATAATTTTAAATTCATAATCTTTTCCTTAAAATATTGTTATCTAAAAAAAGAAAAACAGAAAAAGGAACTTATATTGCAGGTTAAACTAAATTCTTATAACAATTTTAGCAATATTTTTATTTCAAAATTATTTTACAGTTTTTAATAACAATTATTCAGTTTATATTTACTAAAAATTAAATTTTTCTAATAAACTCATGAATTCTAGAAACCATAATTAAATTTGTGGTTTCTGATTTTTTAAGCAAGAGAATCACAAGTAATTTTTAAAAATTCATAAACTTTCCCCTCAAAATATTGTTATCTAGAAAAGGGAGAACAGAAAAAGGAATATATATTGCAGATTAAACTAAATTCTTATAACCATTTTAGCAATATATTTATTTAAAAATTATTTTCTATTTTATAATAAAAAATAGATATGAAAAAATTAAGAATTTTTTTAACAAAAAAAAAAGTATTAATAAGAAGAAAACAAGTAATGGAAGCGAAAATGTTTTATCATAATAATTCCATCTTATATTTCATAGCATTTTTCCTTTCAAATCAAGGTAATTTATCGTTTGGTCAGATATGTCTAAAAGTAAAAAATTTATTAAAAAATAAGTAAAAAATTTATTTGAAGAAAAATGGCTTTGCTTAAAATTTACAAAATCTCATCAATTGTTTTATTTATTTTTAAATGATATTCTTTTTGAGAAAATGTAATGACTACGCTTCAAATTATAGATCCTTACTGGTTATTTTATTTCTCTTATTTTTAAAGTAAATAAGCAATTCAAAAATTTTCAGAAATACTATAAATATTAAAATTAAAATGCATCCTTTAGAAAATGAAATACAAGAGAAGTATTGCAATTGGATACAATTATAAAATTAAATCTATAATCTACATGTTAATTATTTTATATCTTTTACAATAATAAATATTTTACAATTCTATTTATCCGTATAGTTATCATTTACAAATATTTAAATGTTTATAACTTCAACAAATATTTTATTATTTCTAAATGTTGTCACTAGGATATTTAATACATTATAATAACAATACAATCAAATACTATTTAAATGAAACACAGATAGTTCACAAAGAGATAATGCATCTATTATTTTTAATATTACCAATTATTGATAATAGAAACGGATGCAAAATAAGAGATTATATGATATATATATATATTATTAATTAATAATAAAACTTTCGGACCATGGATTGAATTTTCATGCTTACTTGCTCCTCTAAAATTACGAACTAAAAGCAATCACTTTATAAAAAAGGAGATTAAATAGAATAAAATCTAATTTACTTTTCATAAATATTTCCGTTAAATAATTAAATTTTTCAAATGGAAAGACGAGTTTAAATAAAGCAATTATCTCTTTGGAGTAAGTAAAATATAATTATTTCAAAATTTTCTCAATAATCTTTCATAAGAACGAAAGTTTTAAGCTTAATTTGAACTGCTTAATAAAGTTAAGAAAAAAATTAAATTTAATCGTAAATTAAATTTAATAATAATGATATACTTAAGAAATAATGAATTACTCATGAAAATTTCGGAAAATTATTGAAAAACTACTTATATTACATACTAATTAAAAAATTAAGTACTTGTTGAATTAATATTAGCTTAAATATTTTGCTTTTTAATTAATTTTAAAGTATACTCCAGAAAAGTTTAAAAATATATTAAACTTTTAGCTAAGATTTTCATTAATACAATATTTAATTTTTTATTCTTTTAGTTTGATCATTTGTTTATGAAAATATTTAATTTGAAAATAATTTTTGATATAATAGCACGTTTAATCACGTTTTAGTATTGTGAATAAGTCAAATATTAACTTTATAAGTCGAAGTAATTTATTTATAATATTTCATAAAATTGAATGTAAAATTTAATTACATATTTTTCAGCTATTATTTCCTAAAATCATATAGAAATTCATATTTAATTTTCAGGTTGTGAAATTTTAATTCCTACTGAAAGGTCTTTCCATATCATTGAAAAATTGGTAAAATAGTAATACATTTTGTAATTGAAAGTAAGAGATGAAAGAAAAAAAAATCATAAAATGGTTGCTACTATACGTGTTTAAATAAAATTAATAAATTATTTTAACAAGTGCTTTCATTTTATTATCACTACAGTTCACTGAATATTAATTTTTAAGAACATAGTGTGCTAAGTAGAAAATTGAAATTTAAGTTCATTTGTAAATTTGTAATTTTATTAGTCTTTTAAACATATTTTATGCTTAGGTAAATTCTTTTTCTTCTTTAAATCCAAAATGTATTTAGTCATGTTGCAAAGTTTTATTAAAAGTATAAAATATGTTAAAATTATAAATTTATCCTTCTAAAAATAAATTTATCCTTCCGAAATAAATTTATCCTTCCGAAAAATTATAAATTTATCCTTCTTAAAATTATAAATTTACTTATTTATAATTTATGAAAACTTTTTATTGTTACATTCGCAAATTATTCTTAAAGATGTTATATATACTTATTCAGAGATTTCTTAAATCAGATCTAAGCGAATAAATTTTGAACTACCTACATTCGTTTACTTAAAAGATGAATATCGTTTTTGCTAATTAGTTTACAATATCTTGCATTGTAATCAGAAGTAATTAAATTATATAGTAAATAAAAATTAAAGCTTTTCATTTTTGCTTGTTTGATAATAGAACAGAACATTGAATTCTTGCTTTGTGCAATATAATATGTTATAATTTGCAATCTTTCAACCGCAACTAATGACACTTTCTTACGAATTAAAATCTTAGATTCTTAGGAGTAAAAAAAATTCTAATAACCCCTAATGAAATTAAAATTTTAGCTATGATGTATTAAGGTATGAAACATTACTACTTTCATTGTTATAACTTTGCCATCAAATTATATCAAAGATTTTTATATTCAGAAATTTTATATTTTCTTTTAAGAAATCCAAAATATTTCTATTGATTATTGATAATTTTTACACTATACAGACAGTAATTATAAAATGCACATAACTTATAAAAACCTTTTCAATTAACACAATTTCATTTTCATTAAGTTATAACACATTTTCATTGTTATAACTTTGCCATCAAATTATATTCAAAGATTTTTATGTTCAGAAATTTTATATTTTCTTTTAAAAAATTCAAAATATTTCTACTGATTATTAATAATTTTTACACTATATAGACAGTAATTATAAAATGCACATTAATTATAAAAACCTTTTCAATTGTCACAAATAAGGATTGATTTTTATTCCTGAATGACTTTTTCAAATAAATAATGAAAAATTCCGGAGAGAAAATATCTGACGAGTTTTTAGTTTTGTTAGAATAAGTGTTTTATGTTTTAAATGTTCTTCTGGGTATATGATAAGAATTTTAGAAAAATTAAAAAGAAAGGAGTAAAATTTTAACTTAAATTTAGCCCTAAAAAATTGCAAATCTAATAAAAGTAATACAAAAGCAATTTTTACAGATACTAATTTCAAAAATGAAAAAATGTATAGTTAATTTAAATAAATTTTCCACATATTATGTAATTTTAAAAGGATTTTTGTTATTATTTTTGATGAATTTTTGTTCATTATTAAAACATTTTTTTAGTTATAGAAAATATTTTTCACAATAATCATTATTTCAAGTAAATATAATTTCATTAAGGATTAAGTCAAAATATAAATTCTTAATCTCTCTGTGAGCACAATATAAATTCTCAATCTCCGTAGATCATTGTGAATATGCTTAAATGATTTTGTCGTTTCTTAGTTATAAAAAATTATCCTATTTTTAGATAAAATTATATTATATTATAATTTATTAAAAATTAATTAACTTAAGAATATTAGTTCCAATTATGAAACTATAATATTAATCATACATAAAATAGAATTTAACACTTAGAATGATAGGCGTGCATTTAAACTTTTAAATCTTATTTTAATAGTAAATGACCTAAAAATGTTTTATGGTAGCAAACATTCTTTAAGAAATCATATTTGTTTAGAAAATTAGAACTTTATTGTGTACATAAGCCTTAAAAAAGAATATAGTTTTATCTAATTTTTTAAGAAAAATCGGAATTCCAAATTGATTAGCAAAGTACTTTTCCTCTTTAAATAATCTCCAAGATTATATTTTAATATATATCAAACATATTGTAATTAGAAATAAACTAAAAACTATTATTTTATCATGTAAAAATTATAATTTTTAAGAAGATAAATTCATTCAACAATGTGGATAGTACAATATCTTTTTGAAAAAATTTAAGAAGTAAAATTAGATAAGTTATTTTACAAATTTTGTGTATATTTATTGCATTTAATTATTTTATAAATTCAATCATAAAAGTTACTATAAATTTTCTTCACAATGAATAATAATCTAATCTACAAATGTTTTTAATAATTTTTATTAAATTCATAGATATCAAATATATATTTTAAATTATACTTTGTAAACGTTTAATATTTTCATATTTGTAATATTAAATATTTTCAGACAATTACTTGAGCATTGAAGTACATACAATAAGTTTCAAACTATGATGATGATATTCAAAAAATTAATTGCCTCATTTTTTTCATTTATGTGTAATTAATAAAGAAATGAGAATATTTATATATATGTATGTATGTACTTAAAAATACTAATACAAAAAAAATCTTTTCTTACTTTGCAAATAATCACTCAATAAAATTTAATTATTAATTATTATTTTTATTCAAGTTTCTTATTAGTATTATAATTTTTAATATTGACATTTTCTAGATTTGGTCTTTTCATGTATATATATAATTAAAAGAAAAGAATATTGCACTAAAAAAATAAAACTTTATCTTTTACCAATTTTAAATAAAAATTCAAATTTTTTATGAAATTACTTTAATATGTAAGAAATATGAATAACAATAACTCTATAAGCAGATATGTGAAATATATACATGAATTTTATGTGTTATTTCTCAAACTTTTTTAAAATTACAAACCGGGATTTACGCTTTCATTTATAGAAGAATGACATTTATCGGCAAACATGAAATGGAAAAAGAAAATAGTTTGTGAAAGATTTCTAAAATTAAAACTCATTGTCAAAATCTAGACGGGATTTTAGACATACGTGATGTTTCTTGTAAAATTTTCCACTATATTAATACTCAAAAAAGTTTTTCAATTTTGTGAGAACCAAACTCAAAGAGGAAACTAAAAATGCATTTGTAATTAAAAAAGTTTGACAAAAACATGGAATTATTTTTGAGAATATTTTACATAAAAACTGCATTATATTAATGCATTAACAAACCTTATAAAATTGTTCGAAGTTTATTACGAAAAGCACGTATAAAAAATGTTTGCAATAGTTTATTTTTTTTATAAATTTGTTAAATCGATTGAATATATTTTCAAACTTTTAAAGAATTTTTGAAAAAAATAAATTACAATTTCTTTTCTTAATTTTCCTTTGTATGATCACATTAATATTTGGCAGAGAATTAGCTATATAATTAGCATTTTTTTATTTGCTAGCCCTTTATATTTTTAATGTTGAAAAATATTGGTATCAGATTAAAAAAGTATCAAAAAAATAGATTACAGTATTGTTCATTTCAAATTATATCCACAATTTTCAACCAGGATACCTTAATCATACGTAATTTGTTAGAACTGGAAAATTTTATGGCTGTTTGGTAAAACTATAAGGAATTACAATGTTTTTGAATTAATTTGAATATAAATGCGTTTTTTTTAACATGATTGATTAGTGATAATATCTTATTGCGTATTTATAAACTGCTTAAGGAATGAAAATAAAGTAATTTATATTGTATAATAAATTTATTTTGAAAAATATTTATTTTAATCTAAATGGAGAATATTTCTTTGGTTTTAAAACTCATTACTATCCACTTTTTATAAATTTTTACTTTATTAAATATTGAACAATATATCTTTAATAATAAAGAATCCTTTATTTCAAAATATGAAAGTACTAATGGACTCTAAAAACGGAATCCCTTTGTGTGCTACTTATTTAAATCACAAAATTTCCTTCCTATTGTTTTTCTTTTTTCAATTCAATGAAATTTCCTGTAATTAAGAATATTTAAAGAAATTGTATTTTAATATATAAATTTTAACTTTAATTATATAAACCTTAGATTTTAAATTAATTATTCATGAAAGAAAATAGAACTATCTTATAACTCTAATTCAGGATTTTCATTTAAGTGTTATATTTGTATAATAATAATGGGAAACTCAAGATTTTACAGCTCGTATCTATTGTTTAATTTCACAAATCAATTCATGAATAAAAAAATACTCGTTTTGTAAACGTTCATAATAAAATTTTGTTTTATGGAATTTTACTATTGAAAAATGGCTAACTCTTTTTAAGCAATCCATTCAATTTTATTGAAGGTATAAGTTGATAATTAAATCCGAAATAATGTGCTAGTATTTAAATTCTAATAATTAATTATCATTTTTAGACACGTATTGTTTGCGTAAATCTAGAGCATAATTGTACATTTTTCTAATATAAATTTAAGACATATTTCACTAATTAATACATTAAAAAAGGATAAAACTATGTACTAGAATTTATAATTGAACAAATTTTATATTATTTAAAACGCAAATTAATTATGTATTATTTTATATTGAAGTTAAGCCATTAATAATCATTAAATTTTAACAGCAGTTTAAGCAATATTTTAAAAGCAGGAATATTTATTCCAGTTTTTCTATGTGTCAAAATATTTTATGAAAAAATCCTATTCTCTTTTAATATTTAAGTGGATTGATTTACTTTCTTAAATGAACAAGAAAAGCATTTCGAGCATTTATTTTCCTTCATTTAATTTTTTGTTACATACATTAGTTTTTAAAATCTTTTCAATTATTTGCTTAAATTAAATGTCAATTTCTCTTTTTTTCTCATTGTTTTATGTATTAATTTAATGGCTGAAATGAGCTACCATATATTTTACTTGGTTTAAAAATTTATGCAAATGCACAGTTAAACCTTTTTATACAATGAAAATTAAATTATATATATTTCAAAATATAAAAGAATTGTTTAATTTGTAAAGAATCATTACATTGTGAATATATGTTCCAAGAAGTATGATGAAAAGAATTTTAAAGATAAATATTAAGATAAAAAATTTTTTGGTTTCATAAATGTAAATATTAATAGGCAATGTGTATTAAAAAAAATGGAAACATTTTTATATTTATTGTCATCAATTGGACATAGGAATGTAAAATTGATGAGAATGCAGTTAAAAATTGTTCATTTGCTTTTTTGCATTGTTAAAAAATTTGAATAAATTAAATATTTATTAGACTCTTTTATTATTTTTAAATAAAAGGTAACATTAGTCAAATTTTTGTGTGTTTAATCTAGTCATAAATTTAAATGGTTGCTTTAATAGTTTGATTAATGTAAGCACTTGATTGATATTTATTAAAAATTTTAAAATTTCTGACAATAGACGTCTTAAAGATATATTTTAAATTTTAATCAAAGTAATTAAGAAGTAATTGAAATCGTTAAGAAAATATATCCATTAAATGTATCACCGGGGAGTGACTAACAATTCTGATGAAGCGTGTTTTGTAAGCGATACGTCTTCGATCGCAGCATGGGACATCAGAATGTTGTTGTGTTATTGGTGTCTCCATTAAAATAAAGAGGGCATAATAATGGCAGGTACAAAGAAATAAAACCTATTTAGGCGAAGAAGAAGTTAACTTATGACAAATGCGAGGGCTGGCACAATGAAACCGGGGCGGTGCTGCAGGAATGGCCCTGGTCGCAGCTGGCACCCTTGTCAGGGAGAAAAGGGGGAGAGCATGGGGCTCCGAACGAGGGAAAGAAAAGCCCCTCCTCAGGAGAGGCCCGAGAACATTGATTTCTTAGGAAAAGACTCTCCCGGCCTCAGGAGAGGGAAAAAGGAAAAGGAAAAAAAGGGGAATAGAGCGTAAGAGGGAATATCGATGGGAAGAGAATCGAAGAAAATCACGCCTTGGTTTGGGAGGGGGAGGAATAGGGGAGTTGTAAGGGAAGAAACGTACGAAGGAAAAAATTATTGTGATTTAAGTTTTTTTTTCCCCCTTCTATATTTTACTTCTTTTGTCTTACTTTGATTTATTTTCATTTTTATTTGTTTAGGAAGCAGAGGAAAAAGTACAATTTTTTTAACGAAAAAGAACCCTTTTATTTATATTTTTTTCCTTGAATAAAGAAAAGGCTTTTTATGAGGAAATGCTTCGTTTGGATCTGATTCTTAAAAGAATAAATTTCTAAAAGTCCCGAGGTAGGCATTTAGAGTAGTAGCATTTCCGTGCGATTTCGAAAAAAAAATATGTATAAGAGATTACTTTTCTTTTTTTAGACATGTGAAAAAAATAATAACTTTCTCAAGCTGCAAGCATTTAAATTATTCACTTTTAGATATGCATCCTTCAAAAGTATGTCTTTCAAATTCAATCAAAATTTCAGTTTGTATTAAACTTTTGTACCTAAATCAAACATATTTCAAAAACTTATTATTTCGATACTTTTAATCATAAATACAATAAAAATCAGATTTAATTACTTTGAAATATAACTTTAGCTATTGTAGTCAGTATTGTAAATTTAAAATATTGTGTTTTCATTGTTAAAAATAAATATTAATATATTTGTTGGTGTTATGCTGTTTATTTTTTATGTACTGTTTATTAAAATATTTTAAAAATTATGACCTTGAACTTACGTACACACAATAATTGCAAAAAAATAATCTATTGTTTGTTAATGTTAAAATTAATTTCATAAATTTCAAATTTTGTTTTGTTGAGTAACTACAGTGTTTAAAATTTTGTCTCAAGATAATTTTCATCATTTTTAAATAATTTAAAACAGTTATGATGTCATAAAATTCCAAAATTGTAGTCAATTTTATAATATGAAACAAATATATAAAATTTAAACTTTCTTAAGAAGGATCAAAATTACTTTTAATTAAATTTGATGTACACTTTTCATCTACATGATAAAACCAACTACACAGTTGTCAATGTTAAATAAAAAAAACATCAAAAATGCTTTCCCTATCATATATAATGAATGTAACAAATAACTCTTTTTAACATCTCAATTCATATCATGGGAATTTTTGGTGAGTTACAAAGCACTTCAAAACATTATATTAATATTTTTATTAGATTTTA
This sequence comes from Latrodectus geometricus, assembly GCA_026290005.1. Classification (NCBI taxonomy): domain Eukaryota; kingdom Metazoa; phylum Arthropoda; class Arachnida; order Araneae; family Theridiidae; genus Latrodectus; species Latrodectus geometricus. The sequence continues at coordinate 451,173 of JAPDSC010051868.1, read as the reverse complement.
GTATAGAAAATTCTCCAATTTTATATCAATGAATAAAAAATTACCTACAAAGATATCACAAAAACTTATAATAAATTATTTTTATTAATTTTTTATTATTAATTTTAGTCAAATAATAAAATGCACAATATAAACAAAATTATTAAATTTAAAAACGTTTAGTACTCTTCAGATGATCACCTTTCTGTAGGGTACATTAACATTCATTATATGTACCTAAAATCTCTAATATTTAAACAAAGAAATGGGAATGAGAAATTCATTTACTCTAACTAAAGTACTGTACCATTTTTTATGACGATTATCTGTATAAATTATATGATATATTAAATTTACTAAATTCCTGTTTTTAAAGAGGAATAAAAATAAAGTTATATGTATGACCAATTTAAGCCTTGAATTTAATGTTAATAGAAACAGAATTTAAAGTTACATTTTTCTGAGTGAAAACTCTATGTCAAATATGACTGTGACTAGCATTTGAAAATGAATCTAATTCGTATACATAATTTTTCATAAACTTTTGGCACATTTTAAATCTTCAAGACAAATAAGCTTATCTTTCTTTGAAAAATAAAATAAGAATGAAAATAAGCCATTTTTAAAGTTTTACTTTAAAAATGGCTTAACTTGTTTCATTTTTTACAAAATTTAGTCAAATGAATTATTTTAACAAAATTTAATCAAATGAAAGTTATATCGAAATTTTACATCTCATTATAAAGCAGACATCAAATTCATATGGTATTATGAGCCACACGTTCTCAGTATTCAAAAAAATTAATAAAATATGAAAAATAAATATTTGTATAATTATTACATATTGTGTATTAAGTTATTGCAAAGCAATTATCAGGTTTATTGCAAAGCTCACGTTTATTATGCACATATGTCATTTTCTAAACTAAAACTATTTTACATTAATTTATAATTTATACATTACACAATGCATTCATAAGCATATCGTATTTCATCACTTGCTTTTTTAAACTTAAACTATGTATATTTCATGTATTTTTATAAAGAATGAAAATTGTAATAAGAAATCAGCAAAGTCATGGTTTAATTACATTTTACAAGATATTCAACACTATTTTTTTCCAATGATAATCATAAAAATTTGTTTGAAATAAATTTAGCTAATAGAATTTTTAAAACAGATGGTAACAAGTGACATATTTCTATTTATTTTTCTCAATTTTTGTAATTTTTCATTAAGGAAATTAGTTATAACTGAGTACTTCATATAATCCTTGCAATTTAATATGATATGATGTTTTCTGTTTCTAGGTGTTTCCATTTCTAAAATAAATTGACAATGATAAAAATTTTGGTGTATAGCACTTCGAATAAATAAGAAACCGCGGTCACCTGATTGGTTAGAGTATTTGTTCTCGTTTTCAGAAAGTAGTGAGTTCGAATACCGGCTCAAATACAGTATCCGTCACGTTCGCTAATAGTGGCGGTGGCACTTTAAATATGTTAAAGCTAAAATGTCCTCCATGTGAAATGATACATCTGGGGGTGGCAGGAAAAATTTTGGGGAGTCTTCTGCTTGGTGCCTGCTTCTAAATTACGAAACTGCCACCCGGCTGCTTCTGTCTAACTGGAAGAGCCCAACTCAGTGCTAGGAACAAGGAAGTATGCTGATGCAATAACAACAACTTTGAATTAATAATACAGTGAATTAGCAGTTACACATTCTATTAATTCTGGTAGGTACCCATTAGCAGAAAAAAATTCCAATGCTCCATTTCTTTGGGCAGAATTAGAGTGCTCCGAGTTTCATTTTGATAGCCTTATATTTTTTTTATCACGTTAAATACATTCTGCCGTTTTCCATTTTATTCCTCTCACGTCTATCAAAATGTTTAAACACGTTAAATTTAGACGTCAAATCTTCATATTTAAAAATTTTAAGAAGTCTTACTCGTCAAGGATTGGCATGCGTGTTATTCACTTCTATAATCGAGTAGAATGCAATACAGTTTAAGATATATTATGAGTAGCATCAAATTACATAGATTTCATGTCTACACAAGTAGATCAAGCATTGTGTATAAATGTAAAATCATATCTTTTACTTTTGCCAATATCGGATAATATAAAATAGTCTTCATCTGTTTGATATACATAACAATAATTAAACTACATACGGTACTGTAAGAAGTCACAAGTTCATTTATTTTGACAAATTTAAACTTTAAAATAATAGTAGAAAATAGCAACTAAGTAAAGAAAATTTTATGTAAGTAATATATACACTCTTTCTAAAATTGATATTTGTATCTTTTCATTGTAGACTAGAAAAAAAGTAAATTATTTATACACTCTGCAATAAAATGATAAACATTTGTCTAAGATTCAAAGTTATTTAAATCAAAAATATTATACTAATTTCTTACCTAAATTCAAACTAATAAAAGTAACGATAAATAGTTACAAATCAATCAACAATCAATTAACTTAAGTTTTTAAAAAAGCATGAGTAATATAAATTAAGCAGAGCTTAAAAACATTTTTCATAAAATTAAGAAAAACTTTTGGAAATTGTCATTCTTTTTTCATATTATATTTTTTCTAAACAAATTTTGCTCATTTAACACTTAAAAAAATAGATGAAATATATAATACTCCTTCAATTAACATTATTTTCGTAGGAATATTCCATTTTATATAACAATACATGTATTAAGAAAATAAGGTATTCATTCAATAGATTTATATTGCTTAAAAATACAAAATGAATCTAAGATCCTTCTGTATTAAAACAGAAAATATTTGTTTTAAGGATAAAAATGGCAATACATACATACGTAT
>JAPDSC010051868.1:431036-447953 GCA_026290005.1 Latrodectus geometricus | reverse complement strand
TATATATATATATATATATGTATATTAAACGCTTTCAATGAGATAAACATTATCTTCAAAAAAAACCGTTTACTGCTTAAAAAAATTAAAATATCCATAACTATAATTAAATTTTTAATTTATTCTAATTTTTCTGAACTAATAATTTCAATTTTCTAAATTAACGCTGAAAGAAAATTCTTCAGACACATGTCATGTTTTTCTTTCCTTTTAAATTTGAAAATAGTTAAACCGAGAAAAAATTTTTTTGTTGCTGTTAATTCAGAATATTCAAAGTTATGTTGCATCTCTTGAGTTCGGGAAACTTATGGGTTCTTGAAAATGACTCATAAATCTCGCTAAATAAAATTAAGAATCGCACTACTTTAAATCAACAGTGAATATTTATCTCTTCCAAAACGTTTTAATTAAATTAAACGAAAAAATCCAATAATTCGATCATTAAAAACAGTGAAGAGCTGAAGGGGAAAAAAGTCTTCTTTCTTGAGAGATTAAATTAAAGAATTGTACCCGAACTATTAGCGGCAAATGAAAAAGATTAGAATCGTCGAGGGGCAACAAAAAAAGTAAATTAAATTGTAGGCAGTGTTGCAGTTTTGTTAACTGGCTTCATTTTTCTATTCGCAGTTTGACGCTAATGGTAACATTAAGGTCCTTTGGCGATAGCGTCGATATTAGGGCAACTCGATTTGGGGCCATATGTCGCCAAAACGAATTTAGCTGCAGCTTTGTTTGAGGTAATGATAGGGCTTTGCTCTGTTCTCACAGAATGAACTCTATTTTCGCAAAAAGCCTTCAGATAATTTAGCTTTTCATTAGCGAGGGAGAAACAGCTATTTCTAAGGCACTCTTTATCAGAAAATGCTTGGATTATTTTTGTTTTATATTCATTATAGTGCTTGATTAAATCCTAAAATGCAGCTTATTTTTTAAATCACGGGCATTGTTATTATATGACGAAGAAGTATTTGTTTTGATATGACTTTAGTTACAAAAATAACTAGGTACTTGTAGTATTTTGCTAAAAAATAACAAGTTACTAGTTAGATTTTTTTCTTATTATTTTAATTCAAATCCATTAAAATTTGGAATGTTTTCTTTTTTTTTATTGAATGGAATTAAACACTTTAATGTTTTTCGTTATATCCGAATTGGAGTATGAAATGTTCAAATATTTCTTTTTATAGTCTAACATGTTATTTTAAGACATAAAATCAGCAAATACTAAACTTACTATGAATATGAAAATAATTTACATGAAAAGATCTTAAACCTACTGTAGAATTAGTAATTTTAAAAATACTCATACTACTTTAAATTTAATAAGGATATAAATTCAAACAATAATTCATTTAATATATATTACAAAAATTAATAGCCATCAGATTATTAAATCTTTGTTTAATTTTTATTTTTGATGCAAAATAAAACTTATCAATATAAATATTAATAATGTTTATTATTACTATATTTATTATTTATTAAAAACATTATAAAATTATGTGATAATTATTAATTATATATTATTAAAGTTAATAAATAATAACATGCTAATAGCAACAATTTAAATAAATCATGCGTACAATAATTGATATTACTTTCCCTATCAGATTGCGAACAAAGATACTAACGAATGAAAAAAATCGATATAAAAAATCGATATAAAATCCAAAATAATATTACACATAAATAAATTTTGTTACATTTAAGAAAACATTAGATTTTAAAGAAACAAAAATCGTCTACATTTTTTAAAATAGATTTCTCTCATCGACAAAAATTATAATAGTATGATTCAAATTAAATGTTTTTCTGGAATTCAAGCACTGAATATTCTTGAAATATAGTTTAACAAAGAATTACATTTATAAAAATGTACGCCAATGAAAAATGAAGCAAAAATAATAACTTAAAATTCTACTAAACATCTCGTCTTTTCTCATTTTTCCAAAGTTATATGAGCTAATATTTTTACTTTCCAAAACCATTCGGATGATTTAGTAAAGATTCAAACTTGGCAGTTTTCCAGAATAATTTTTTCCACAATAATGTACAACATCATTTCTATAAAAAATTTCTTGTAATCGTTTAGATATTTTAACTTAGAAATTGCCCTCAATTCCGAAATATGATATGACTCTTTAATTCTGAGAAATGCTTTGAAATTTTGCGAGATGCATAAAAGTAATTTTATTGAGTTTTAATAATAAACTATAAATGTGACATACTAAACTTTATTATTAAATTTCAGCACACCGCTTAAAAATAGTTGAAGAAAGTAACTAACCATGTAGTTTATTTTTGCTCAATTTCTTCATAAGCGCGAATGAGAGATGTTTGCGTGCTTAGCAGTCGTTTTAGCTTTCGCGTGAATAGCAATGATTATTTAAGTTTACTTGTATGTGGAAGTTTGCATTTAATACAGTGGCCACAAACTAAGCAAAATAATAGGGTTACAAATAGAAAAAAGATGTTTATTGTTTGAACATATTGTGTCATAATGGGAAAGTAATTATAGAGGACCTTTAATGTAAGTAGAAAACTCTTATAAAATAACATAATATAAATAAATTATTTAAAATATATTAAAAATAATGGATTTTTTATTTAATGAGAATAGGGAACTTTGTCTTAAGTAGTATAAGTAAAAATAAAAATTATGCAATAACTGAGCTACATAATTTCGGAATTTCCTTTTTTTATTCAAGGGGAATTTCAAGGGGAAATGTATTTCATCTGAATTATTTGTAGCATTAAATGGAAACATTTACGCACACACAATGGTCAAACTATTCCAAAAAAATTAATTAATAATATTTAAGTGCAATGGAAGACCTAACCATTTAGATTTCAGAACGGTTGAAAGTTATTATGGAGTTATGGATAGATTGAATAATGTACCCTTATCCAAACAATGATGAACCATGTCCCAATTAATTCAGCTTACTGGATTTCATATGTAAGCATACTAAATTTATTTATATATTTCTTTTGAAAAACTAAAATTTTAAGTAAAATTTAACTTGATGAAGTGTAGAAAAGAAAGAATCTAAATTCATATTAATAATGGACAAATATATTATTCATAAGCGAAATTATTTACCGAAGTTAAAACAAAGATAATTCTCACTCTAGAATCAAAATAGATATTTTTCCAGTAAAAATTATAAAAAAGGAAATAATGTATCGAAAAATAGTTCTTTTCCAAAAGAAGATTTCTAGATCCCTAAAATACATGTAATTTGGGAAATCGAATACCACCTCTTAGCTGTCAAATGGCATAAAACATCACTGGAGAATCTAATTCGGGATTCGGGGTGTTCTAATTCAGCAATCAATAACCACCGCTGTCGGCTCCCACTACAATAACATTCCATTACATTAATGTCGTCGCAATTTTCGAATATGTGACTGTCGATGAAAGCATTAGAGAACACATGTCATCTGCCAGATATCTCTTCGTCTTTCAATGCCTCTCTGTTTGCATCGTGCACCTGTCGCTCACTTGGTGAATGATATTCAAGAATTTTGCACTCATTACATCAAAGTACTTTTTTCATTTGATTATTTTGTTTTTTATGAAGCATGTGACTCAGAGATTTAAAAATAGTTATAATTTCTTTTTCGTTGTTTTTCAAATAGTTTACAACGACTAAGTATGTTTATGTGCAGAAATCAATAAAAAAGCCTAATTTGACATTACGTTTATATGTCATACTTACAAGCTTTATGTCTTTTATTGAATATAAAGTCCAGAACGTCACCTTTTATTAAATATAATGTAAAAAAATTCTTTATAGGAATAATGAGAATTTTGATAAAATTTTTGAATTTTATTTAGCATAGAAATAAATCTTTTCGGCTTTGAAGGCAATTTTTTTTACCGAATTGATAATGCTTTTTATAAGCAGGTTTGTTTTTACCAAAAAGAAATGATTGATTGACAAATATTTACATTTTTTCTCTGAACTTCATTTGCAAGATCTCAATTTTCATCTGCTTTTCAGTTCACAAACATAATTTCTACAATATATAAACATTCAGGACAATTTCCATAACATAATTAATTCCTACTTTACAGAATTCAACTTCTTAGTTTACGCTAAGAAAGGAATTTGAAAATTCATTGCTTCGTTTTCAAGTTTTGATGTTAGTTATTAAAACAATTTAGTCATCTATTACACAATTTTTTTAAGGTAATATTTTATTTTTTTGTGTCACCTGGAAATAAATTTAAAAAAATTAAAACTAAATAACAAATAGGAAGTAAAAATGCACCATCTATTGATTAACTAATATTTGCTGGAATTAAGCTCGGGAACTCCTCAGGCTACATACTTACATAGTAAAGTACGCAACCTAATAGTTGAAAACCGTTTTAAAGAATTTATATATCCTGGTGGATTTTTTTATGTTTAGATATATTCATAAGTCACAAGAAAAGAAATACAGAATATTTCTTGCACCCATTCCAATAAATACTCATACAGAAAGAATAAATGCAATATTTATATTCCCTGTTTTTCAGTAGTAACTGGAATGGAGCCTAGCATTCCTTCCAAACAATTTTGTTCTAAAATTAGATTAAGGGGATATTCTTTTAAACCAAATTTAAAAAGTTTAATAGTATCCCGTCACATATAAAATTCTTTTATGTTAGCACAACTGATGTTGAATGAATAAAATTAATGAAACAAGATATGCATTCCTGTTGGTTGGCCATACAGTTAGCAATCAAAATTATGCAAACACTAACTTATAACTGAAGTCCTGTTCCGTATTCACCACACCAATAACCATTCTGATTTATTTTGATTCTGAATAGTGACAGTTTAACAACCAAAAACTTATTATTTTGTAAGGCTTGAGAGTATCCACTGTGATATGTTTTTCAAGGAAAACTTTCATTTAATACATTTAAGTAATCACGTATTGCAAAGAAGAGAGTTACGAAATTGCAAAGCACCCACCTCAGTTGACAAGCAAAGTGCCAGTCTTAAGTGAATTGAATAGTAAATGAAAATCCCAACAGCCACCTCTTATTTTCCCACCGTAATTGTTTTTAAATTGTGACCAAATTTAACTCATATAACAAAACCTTTACAATTATTAAAATAATCGTCATTTTCATAAGTATTCAGAGACTATGATAAAGCGAATTTAATATAATTTAAAACAAAACAAAAATCGTGACCACTATAAGTTTATTTTAATTAATAATCATTTATGTAATAAATTGTTTTATTTTTTCTTTGTAAAATCTAAATTTTGACAGCTGTCTTTCATTAGAAGTCATAAGAAGTTCAAATGCTAATTCAGCCACTCTAACTGTATATAACTGGACCTTTATTAATATATTTAAACTTTTTTCTCTTCTCGTGGGATTTCATGAATATTTCAACACGAAACTAAAACATGATATTAATTTGTCTTCTCTAAGATTCAATGAATTCTTTAATTGTCCCACAGTTATCTTAAATCTTAAATATTTTCCTTTTTCCTCTTTATGAATGTGTCTCTTATGAATCTGAATACTTACATTAGTATTTATTACTTCTTTAAATGCGAAGTATAAACACCATGTCCAACTATATAATCTCTGAAATGAGCTCTCTAATATTAATAAGGCTATTGATCAATGGTTAAGGCAGTAATCCCATTTACTAAAATTGGCATTCTTAATGAATGGAGGATCCCATGAAAGTATTGCAAATATCAAATTGTCTTTCCTAAAGAATTCTACAGATTCTCAATTGGATTTAGATTTGGTGATTTCTCAGAGCACACTATACTCTAAGCCCTTCTCGACAATTCAATAATGAATGACAAGTTTAATTCTTATAAAAAGCACATTTTAGGCTATAAATACAAATTAGTTATAGTTTCCTTGAAAATATCACCCATAAGGTGCAATAATATCAACACAACAACTTGCTGTTTACAATGCAAGAGCAAAGAAAATTTGAAACATAGTATGACCATGCAATGAAACCAGTTTTTATTTTTTGATTTACTTTAGTTTTTTTTAAATCTATTAGTTTTGTTGATATAAAAACTTACTCAAGTTCTTAAAAAGTACAAAATTTTACATTCATTATTATTGGCCATTGCAATTCTTTTCAATTAGTATTTATCACATAAAATGTTTCATACTTATAATATTTTCATTTGTATTTTCATTTATCTCAATCTGAAAAACTTATAGATATTGTATATAGAAAATATTAGATTTAATTATATATATATATATACTTTCTTTTTATATATTACTAAAAAATCAGTTATTGTATGTGAAAGTAACAATTATTTATTGAACTGTTTGAAAATCATAGATATTTCCTCAGAATTTCACATTTCTCATAAAAAAATCGAGTCTTTCCTCTTGAAATCTGTCAATTTTACACATTTTTACTTGAAGGTATACAAATAATTTCCAGAAAAAAAGAGAAGTAAAAGGAGTGAAACAAATAAAACAACTCTCACAGAAAACTCATAATAGCTTTTTCTGAGAAATACGCACTCTTACATTTCCAGTAACCATCACAGCAATCATTCAGAAGGAAATAAAACAAAAAAATCTCCTGTCCATTACACAGAGCTCGCATCGCTCAAAACTAAATAACATTAGCGTCATGCCTCAACTGTAGGATTTAGAGAACAATATAAAGGCTTTGTTTTATACTTGTCGTTCTCCCTTTACTGCCGGCCCATAAAATGTTATCTTGTTTAGGTACCGGCTGTTCTGTTTTATACCCATTGGCTTTGTTCAAAGGGTTTAAGATGATTCGCCAGGTAGTGTACTTCCTTTAAATCTAATGTCGCGTCCAACAAATAGATATTGGAAATACTGCTATTTAATACGTCAATATCTTGTTTATTATATAAAGACGATATTTTTCTTGACATTTCTATACTTGCTGTTACTTGTATCAATCAAATGTTTGTATAAATATATGTTTAAAAATGAAAATTCCTATTGCAAAATCAAAATATTTCATGAGATTTAATTTGCTATGTACAATGTGAAATAGTTGAATTCATTAATTAAAATAATTGTATTTCTTTTTACTTATGAATCAAATTCTTTCAAGTTGTATATTACAAATTAAATGCCTTATAAAATATTTTGAACTTTCAAAAGAAATTTTGAAAAATAAAAATATTAAGGAAATATGAAATAAAATTCAGCATGTTAGTGTTAAATTACAAATAGTTATAAATAAAATATGTGGTGTTACAAAGAGATGCTTAAGAAATTTGATGAACTAGAATAAATATCTCAAATAACGATGAAAAACATTAAACTACATAAGAATGTATAGATTTTGAGCAGTTAAGATGAGATTTTTATAATTAAGACATATTTACTATTATTTTTGTAAGGCTTAAACTCATAAAAATATTCATACTAAAACCAAATTTTTTCCATTAACTATTAATTTATCTTATTTACTAGTATCTACTGTTATTTCGTTTAAGAATTTATAGAAAAAATAGAAGCAAATTCTTTGTATTATCGATGAATTATTTAAAAACTAATAAATTCCTACACTATTATACGTACTGTAATTTATATATTATTGTATTAGAAATTATTTTTATTTGTATTGAATAATAATATGATAATCATCTGCAGAATTTTCATTTCTAAAAGAAATGAAATTCACAACTGTTTTTATCTTGAATCTAATTAATAAAGCTAGAATATAATAGATAGCTTACGTATATATTGTGCTAAAATAGTATTAGGATTGTTAGGAAAAGGCAAATGTAATGCAGCTTAACTAACAGTATGCTAAATCAAAAATACAAATATTTCAAAAAATTTAAAAAAAAAAACTGTTGTTTTGTTCTCCAAAGACTTAAGGAAAATGATAATGTAGATTATTTCAGAAAATGGGATCAACAGGATGCCTGCTCTTGTCGTTTCCACCATTAAAAATTAAGAATTTTCTTGAAAGGGAACGATTTCAGTCGCTGATAAGAATTTCACCTATATTACTATAAAATAAGTAATGTTCTATAGCGCATATATAATTTTGGTGACTGTGCATGTAATATGCAATAATGAATAAAAAGATTTATTTTCAAAATCTTCATCTTTTTGATAAATGAAAAGAAAAATTTCCTGTGAAACTAAATATGAGGTATTAGTTAAACTGTTTAACATTTTATGACTTTAAAATGTTAATTTGGAATACGAAATGTGAGATTTGTCACTTGGAATATTTTTTATTATTTTTGTACTTTATTGCATAACGGTTTTTACCAAATGCTTTGAACTCATGTTTAGAAATAATCATAAATTTATTTTCAATATCTTTATATTTCTTTATGCGTTTCTATTCAAAAAAAGTTTAAATAAATAAAATGAAATTTTCAAAAATTACAACTGTGATTTATTTATTTACACATTTAAACAAAAGTGTAGTAAGAATTTCAAATTTACTGTTATATAGTATTGTATATTTAAGATATGATATAATATATAGATGTTTATCATGAAACACTTATGAATGAAAGTGACAGTTAAGAATTCTTTTAGTAAGCATTAAAATATGATCCTATCTGACTGTTTTTCAATACAAAAGCATGTGTATCGTAGTAGTGCATATGAGATTAATTTATTGTAACTGTATAAACGTTGAAATTTTGACGAAAGCCTAAAATGACAAGCCTCGCAGACTTTCAAAGAAATCAAATTACCTGGTGCAATGGTAATTTAAACTTCTATGTTCTTTAGATGTTTCTAAAGAAACTGTGCCTAAAATCATAATAGGTTACACGTATGTGCTAAGACAAAGTTGACAAGCACAATTATGGATGAACAAAGCTTTTTTTTTTCCTTTTCCAAGTTGTGTATTGAAGCAGATTATAATGTCTAAAAAAGTTAAATGACAACCAAAGTGACTGTAGCTCACATTCATCACCTGAGTTCTCTAGAATCAATGCCTCCACAATTCTATTGGAGGCTACTGATCTTTCTCAATTAGAAACGGGATATCAAGATCAAACAATTTGCAACGAAACCCCTAAACAAATTGTAGATATGTGTCGAGAGTTGGTTAAATCAGGCTCTCATTATAACAAACTTTATTTATCAATTGCTGTTCATCAAGAACTTAATACTTTGCTACAACTTCTTGAGCTTGGTTTCAGCCCAATCTCACTGGCTCTTGATTGGAGCAGCAAGCTTACTCAAATGAGTGAGATAAAATTTTCAGGAACACTTTTCTAAATCCAACCATTTCAATAAAGGTTTTGAAGAAAGGACAGAAAAAGAAAAAAGAATACTCAGGAGCACAAAACAGCTGGTTACACATCCAAGAAAATAGCAAAATGGATAGTGCACAAGATGTTATACGCAAATTTGGCTGAGAAAATTTCGACACAGTGGCTAAAAGACAAACAAATGTTACAAAACCTCAGTCCTTTCCACGTATCTTACAACTTCAATTAAATATTCCTCTGCTTACTAACATCTTATGCCAAAGCTCTTAAGAAAGTGCTACAAGGCCTTTCAAAGACCACGCATCCAACAGACTTAATGGACCATCTTCTGCATAACTTCAAGTATATCAAGGAAAATCAAATTGTGTGATTCCATTGCTTGAGACACAGTGGGTGAAGAGGAAATCTGGTTATAGTCCTTCAACCTGACCCTTTAGGGTCTTCAATGGGAGCACTCTCTTCCAATGGAGTAAGTACTATAGATTTAAAGAACACTATGGCCTTATCCGCTGTTTCAACTTTCAAAGGTTCAGGTTAATAGCAAGAGTCCTCACCTAGAGTGGAAACTAGGAGGGATCGCATCCCACGGCGTCATGTAGAGCTTCTAAGCTCCACTGCATCAACTGAAGCTCTTCCAACAGGAGATGTACAACAAATTTCCAGAATCACCATAGTACAGCAGATCCTAACTCACGTCCTACGTTCATCTGGTACAGGATATTGTTTCCAACACAATCAATGCCACTTTCAGTAAAAAACCAAGGAGATACTATGATATACAACCAAGGCGCAATCACCTGACCAATAGGCAAGACTTCAGAGTATCATCTCACAATCTAGTAATTGTCTCTCAGAACCACAAGTTATAACTGCTGTTTGGGGAACTTCACTCACGTCTACATTAACTCAGAAGCTCTCATTCATTCAAAGAACGTTCACCAGTCTTCCCCCACTTCATCTGAAAATCAAAGCATAAGCAAATTTCTCAGTAGGGCTGGAATCCAGTGCCTATATCCTCCTTTCCCTTCATCATAGGTTGTTGAGGGAAAATTAAGCTAGATACTTATATATCCTGGCCTTTTAAATACCAACACTTTCATCCCATTAGACAATAAAGCAGCCTTCTGTAGTTCCCGCTATAGGGAGTCATTACAGATGGATCAAAACTAGATGAAAAAGTAGGCACGGTACAACTCTAAGACCCACTCATGGAAGCAGAAACTCCGCAATACGAATTGTATCTTCCATGCAGAGGTCATTGCAATCGAAACAGCTGTTAAGTTTGCCGAAAGACTATTCTAAATATTAGCTCTAAAGCTATCAGCAACCCGACATCAACCAGCCTTTTTGTCCGCTCTATCCAAACAGAATTCGCCAACTTGTCTATCAAACTAAAGTGGATTAAAACTCATACTGGCACAGAAGGCAATGATGGAATGAAGAGTGCAGCCTCTATCTTACTCTATCCTATCCATTGTTCCACTCCAACACTGCCATCTCAAACAAGATTGCCAAAAATGAATTATTGATAACTGGCAACAAAGCTAGACGGTTTCACTACAGGAGCTCTTGATTCATGAGGTGGAACTCTCTGTCTCAAAGAAATATTTAAATACAAAAAATGAAATTCTTTTTATTTCCAGCCATGGCCCATTTCCTACGCACATCCGGAGTGAATCTGGCAGTCTCATCAAACAGCATGCTCTTAAAACGATGCATCATATCAAAATTAATTTTAATTAAACTTTAAGATTTATAAATTATTTTTAAGAAAATAAAAACATGTTAAAATTAATTTAGCATGCTTAAAGTAATGAGTAATTAATTTCCTTAGAAAATAACAATTATTTTTTAAAGTTAAATAGCTTAATATTTTTGTTAATTAAAAAGACCGACGATGTATTTCAGGCTTCTTCTATATTATAAATTCTGTATTATTATATTCCGCTGTTCTCAAGCGAATAACCTTTTAATTTAAATAAGTTAAAACAAATGCGAATAGTAATGTGAAAGTAATTTTATTTCTTTATATTTGATTCAGTTTACTAATTTCATTTAAATTTTAAACTATGAAAACAATTAAAATAAATTGAACCTATGAATCATCTACATGTCTTCATAAATAAGAAACTTTTTAAATTTCTTCATAATGATATTTATATTACATAATTTAGCATCATGAAAAAGAAATAAGAAATTTTTCAGACTTTTGTTATATTTATGAATCAAAAATTGAGTGTTGTACATACTTTTGGAAGCTAAGCACATAGTCTAGAAAATCGAAATCTTAACATTTAAGTAGTTATTCAGCTTTAAAGAAAATTGTTTGAAAATTGTGTTAAAAAATTATGTGCAAGTAGCCTATATTAAGTATGTAGATTCTATAACCATCATTATTTTACGTAGCCCTACACTCTTTTTGGCACATTTCATAAATCATAAAAGTTTCCTCCTTTTATGTTGTCTTTCAATTAATATTATTTATGTTTCTGAACTTCATTACTAAATTGGTTCGAACTAAAGATAATTACCATTATTGTTTTTGTTAAATCCTATTTTAGAAGTTTCGATAAAAATATAATGATTTTTGTAAAACGGAATTATTATTGGATGTCTCTCATAAAACTTTTCTCGTAAATCAGAATTGTCTCGTAACTTAAGATAGACTTACAATTATCACTAATTAGTTTAGATTAAATTCATAGATTTGGATCATCAAACTAATTATTTTTTACTAATACTGACAAGCACTTAAGATTATTACGATCAACAAGCGGGATGAGAGAATTCTTTTTGGAATCCAGCCAACAAAGAAATTTTACAGATTGAAAACTAAACTTACATCATTTTTGTTCGAACTAATTCAATATCGCATACAGAGAAATATATAAAATAGCTCGTAAATAAACGTTGTTTTCTTTTCTCTCTTGGTATTTCTTATTTATTATATTTGGATAAAAAAATTTTTTTCTTTCAAAAACTAGATGTGGGAGGAGTAAAACAAAAGCATTTCTATTCGAACTTATGCTTAATAAAATTTGCCTTCGAGGTAATTGCTTCGATGCCTCACACAGAAGAAAAAATAAAAATAAAGTTCCTCATATTATGCCAATCTCACATTGTGAAAAAATTTTAGTGGAATTAAATGGGGAAACTTGCGGAAATTGCTTTCGTTTCAAGTAGTGAAAAAGTAGAAAAAATGAATATCTAACATCTGGCCCAATTAAGCAATGTGGTTCTTAAAAATAAGAAAAAGCTTCATTAACTTAGTTAGAAAAACCAACTAGTTTCATAATTCGAAAAAAGAATGACATTTGGTAATCATGTTTGCCCACTCCACTTACTCAGTTGAAGGACCAAAAATGACGGATTTATCACGTCGAATAATGAAAACTTCGTTTGTTTTATTATAACTTAGTATTAAATAAGCTATATGGAGAAGTTAAATCTCTTAAATAAAAAAACTTCATTACAACAATAAACTGTTTCAATTTTTTTTAATTGTAAGTCCCTAAGGAAATTTTTAACAATTGTTTCAAAAAAATTATTCATCATTTTAAAATAATAGAATTTTGCGTGTTACTTTTACTCAATCAAATAATTATCATATATTTTGAATTCCTAAATTTCTATCTTAAAGGAAAGTTATCTTTGCGATACTAATGTTAAATGACACTTCAAAACTTGATTTAATTAACACTGCGAAAGAATGGATTTAATTGTAAATTAATAGACAAATAATTGTTCTGCAGTATAAATAAATCAGTTTTTGATAAGAAGATACTGATTATTATTGGTGTATTAATTATTTTCTTTACGAACTGTGTTTATTTATTTTAAGTCATTGTATTAATTAAAAGTGTATTTTTGAGAGCCTTTATGGATTAATTGCACTTACAATTTTATTTTAAATAATAAATATTAGTTATCAAATATAATATCATTTAAATAACATGTAGACAAAAATGTAGATAAAATTGCTTATTAAGAGACATAGCTTAAATTAATTTCTGATGTAATCACTCCACTATTTTTGTTCTTATTTTTCACCTATAAGCTAAACATATCAAATACATCAACTTACACTTAGATAGATACATGAAAATGTTAGTATATCAGAGCAAAGGACAACTTATAGAAGCAAGTATATGTGTTAACAATAACATGCATAGTAATAATAAATTATAATGAAGAATGCACACACAATGAATGATATAATTTAATGTAATAATTCAATTAACTTGTGAAAAATTTATACTAAAAAATTACATATTTATAAGTTTTATTGTACTTTGAGCTTTCATTATATAAAGATAGGACTAAGTATTATCTCATTGCAGAATGCTGTGAAAACAATTTCTCTAACATTATAGCCATCTTTCTAGAATAAATAGTTTTATGTAAAAAATTTCCGAAAATTAAATACAATGATTCTCAAGTCCATCACCATTTTTTATGTACATCATTAAATTACCAAACTTTATGTCTAGAAAAAAAATTAAAATTTCTAGTTATAATTAAATGATTCTATAAAATGATTTTTGCATTAAAATGTAAATAAAAGATTAAAATATAATGCTTACAAAATTGATCAGTTTTAAATTATTACTTTTACAAAGATTTTCAGTATTTGCATTTTTTCATAATTTTTTAAGCGTTTTTTGTGAATGTTTACTTTTATCTAATTTTTTATTATCTGAAACGATATTTATGTTAAAACTTTGATATTAAATAAGGTCAATTTCCTTTGTTACCATAAAATTCGCATTCCTTACAGATTTTATCAATTTTCAGTATGAACTTTTCAGTATGAGGCAACTATAAAGCTGCTTCGTTGGTATCAATTATTATGAAAAAATGGAAAACGGAAAATATTTCCATCTAACTGAAAAAGATAAAGTTGTGAAAGAAAGCTCAATTTTGATTCAAATTTAAATTCATTTTTGCAAATACTTTTTACAAAATTTTAAATTAATCAAAATTTAGATTTGTTTCAAAATCAATTCTTTAACTGAAAAAATAGAATTGCTTAGTATCTCTTTAACTAATTTAATTTAACGAATTTAACAATTAAATTATTTAACGAATTGCTTTTGTGTTTTGAAACAAATACTGATATTTTAGAATATATCTGGAATGATGGCTATTACTAACCATAAAATGAAAAACTTTGCTGTAAGTTATTCATCAATGGAAATAAGCAATGCTATGAATATATAAGATATGAATGTGTCATAATTAAAAGAAAGGAAATTATATTTTATGTCTAAAACGTTATACTTATAAATACTTAGACTGCCAAAAACATTCTTGGGTTTTTTTTAATAATTATAGCTCTGTTGTAAACATATATATAGGGATCTTATAAAATGCGATAATGTGATGCAGCATATTTCAGTTTCATCAGAACTGGAAATAATAAAGCTTTTTTCCTAAGTCCAAAAGCCTGATCTGAATTTTCATATAATAATTCTTTATATAGTTTTATTGATAATATTATTACATGTTTATTTCTTCTATTTTAGTTGATTCCTTAGTTTTTGCACCAAAAAATGGGATCTGAATATATAAGTGGATTTTCTGACATTACAAGAAATTAAGCTTAAATTTGGCATTGAACCAGTAATTTTCAAAAAGAATGTGAAAATATATTGTTTGCAGAAGTGTCAAGGAATAAAAGTATAAATTTTGCTTATTTTTCAGTTTTTAGCAAAATTATATCTTTATCTATCGTTATATTATAGATGGAATAATTTCTCATTGTTCACTGTGTATGTGTAAGGTCTTATGACTGACACAAAACAATGTAACATTTAGTTTTAAAAAGATTCTTCTCACTAATTTTAGTTTATTTGTCTTAATTTAAAATCAATTTATATTAAAGCAAAAAAAAATAAATAAATAAAAAAAACAACTCCTTTTTTTTTAAAGATATTTCTAAATTACGTTTTTGAAATTTTGTGTTTAATTTCTTGCCGCACAAAAAAAAAATATGAATTGCCCTTTAATTGTTCTTTAGTCTTAACACTAATGATTTTTATAGCACGATGTAGAAACAAATTATCATGTTTAAATGTCAAATATAGACATGTGAAAGTGTCAATAAAATTTACTTTGATATATAAATACAAATATCAGTATAATAGTAAAAATAATAGAATATTCAAATTGAAAAGCATAAGTTAAGGTTAATATTATCTAAGAAAAGGAATGATAAAAAAATAAAGTATATTTGGACATAAAAATTGCGTGAAACGTATAACAAATTGGTTTTAAAATAATTAGTACATTTAAAAGACAAAAAATAGTTTGCAAATGTATTTTATATTTGGGCATTTTCCATATGAGAAGTAGTGAAAGTTATGATATATTTCGTAACCATCAATTCACATGCGAGTGAGTTGATAGCTTATTTTTTAGTAATTTAAATAAATTTTTTGTCTTTTTTATTTATATGAAAGTTATTAGTTAACATTGACAAAAATTAAATAAAAAAATAAATTTTAATTTTCTGAAGATTAACTGAAAAAATAATCAATTAATAATTTAATTATCTTGATAAGACCTGATTAATTGGCAAGACATTTTTCTATTCATCTTAAAAAGTTCAGAAAAATTTAAGTTTACTCATGAGTGGAGTTTTTAATGGGTAGCTTATAGATGTCTTGTGTTTCTTAATGTTTAAAAAAAGTGAACTACAAAGGAATTTAACAGTCGTGAAATAAAAAAAATAAATTGTAAAAAAGGGAAAAAATCCTTTTTCCCATGTGAATTAATGGCTGGTTTGATGTTTAGGATTCTGACCGAAGTTGTGTCGTATTATCTTTCAAAGTACGAAGTCTTGTTACAAGATGCGTTTTTCGTAGTCGAGGGAAATCGAATCTGTAAAACTAAAGGAAAATAGATTAATGTATAAGAATTAAAAAAAAATTCTTTTTGACTTTTCAAACAATCAAAAAAAATTATAATGATCTTTTTTTTATCTCTCTACCTACGAATTTGCCTGCTATAAAATTACAATATTTCATAAGAAGTTTTTACAAATTTAATTTGTTCTTTTATTAAATTTTAAGAATTTATAAGCACTAATGAGCCTCTTTTTTATGTATAATTCCTTTCTTCATTTAGCCAATTAGTTAACTTAAATTTTACTTTTATTACAATTAATTACACTGCTCAGTTTAATATTCTAAAAATAAATCTCCTATTTCAAATTTCTTAATTTCAAATGTAATATGCTAATTATAAATGAAGCTCATTGCTTTTATATTACTTTTTTATGTTTAATATTTTACTATTACCTAAGCATATGCATTTAAAAATTATTGTAGTTTACTAAAAATAATCAAAAGACATTTATTATTTTTTTGGTCTCGTAATTAAATGAATTTTAAAACATGTTCATTTTTTTAAGATTTAAATCTAATGTAGAAATATTTTATCTCAAAGCAGATTTTTTATGCCAAATATTTTCAGTGAAAATAGATTACAAGGTACAAGTATGTATAAATAAGTATAAAAATGAACAATTATTTTTGAGCTATTTAATAATTTATAACAAATAATTTTGACTATAGTTATTTGAATGATAGCTATCAAGTTGTAAAAGAATAAATGTAGCAAATTTTAGAATAAGTGAAGAATATATATATATATATATATATATATATATATATATATATATAT